>JAUPMG010309846.1:0-16292 GCA_031762675.1 Pachysandra terminalis
GGAATGGCCAACTGGGTAGAGTATATTGAGTCTAGATTAGATCTAATCCCTGAGTCGATCCCTCCTAGAGAAACAAATAGTTTTTCAACTCCAAAGTCCCTCTGATTAAAAGGGGACATGCGTTTAATGGTAATTTATTTGATCAGAAAACCATTACGGAAGTCAGATCCCGGATAGAAGGCTATAATGCTACTATGAAAACAACCCGAAGACAATAGCCATCTATAGGAGAGATCTACCTTACGTGGATTTGAACTATATCTAGCGATTCTAGCCTAGTATGGTTTCAAGAGAAATGTGTCAATTTTTTCCATGAGAAATGTATGAAGAATGGTTTGGTATATATATATATATATATGTATCCTGGTTATTCATAAAAAAAAAATGTATGAAGAATGGTATGCTGATCCTTTCCCCATTGAAGAAATTGTTCAGTGGGAATGCCCAAGGTTCGCCATGTCGATGTCGCCTAGCATGTCAACAGGTGGCTCTGGGGACATGGGGGGGAAAAGGGGAAACCAAGGGGAAATGTGGGGAAACCATGGGTTTTTTATGGATTTTTTCCCCAAACTTTAAATATGTCTAATTAAGGCCTAAATACATCCAAACATATCAAAAAATACAAAAACAAATATGCCAACACATTAATAGTCATTACTTGAGGGGGTTAACTAACACGTTGTCAGGTCTGTAAGCTGTAAAAAAGATGTTATATGTAATTAAGCCAAACTAAAAGTGAATATAAGTCAAACTAAAAGATACATAGAACTAGAAATCAAGTGTCATATCCATGAGGGGAAAAAAGGAAATCTTGGGGAAATATGGGGTATTTGATGGGTCCCCCCTCCCCCAAACCCTTATTAGTGTCTAAATACATCATAATATTTATTCACATACAATATTTATTTAATTCCCCCCCTCACAACCCTTATTAGTGTCTAAATACATCATAATATTTATTAACATACAATATTTATTTAATTTTTTTAATTTTTTCAAAAAATTTTGAAAAATTTCCCCCATGTCGCCCATGTTGAGAGACATGGGGGAAATGTTGAAAAAATTTAAAAATTTTCCCCCATGTCGTTGACATGTCACTCGACATGGAGGTAAAAACGAAATCTAGTGATTTACAGCCATATTTCGTGTCGCCCTTAGGGGAAATGGCGACATGTCACCCCATGTCGCCGACATTGAATGCCCTTTTACAAATCTGAAGGGAGATGAATTCTTTTGCTTAAGCCACATCGTTCCTTCTGGATATTGCAAAGATCATTTCTCTCCAGTTTTCAAAAAGATTATTGAAATAGGTATTTTGGGATCAGATTCTAAGAATATCTATATTCGTGTTGTCCCTTTACCATCACCAAAAGAAGATTCTCAAAAGGAGTTACCGAAAGAAGAGAAAGCTGAAACTCAAGAGCCCTCATTGGACAAGTACATTGATCACATGCATAAAAGAATTGTTGACGATGACGGATGGAATGCTCAAAAATAGGTAGGATATGCCTTAAGCCGATTGGTAGTCACCCCCCTTACGTATGATGAAGGACTTTCAAAAGAATACTTAACTTTTAATCTTGAGCAGTCTTCATCCCAACTAAAAATGATACAAGTCCATCATTCATCAGTCTCTGAATCCTCCTCGTCTCTCTCATTCATCCATCAGACTCTTCTTGGCAAGCATGTTGAAATGATGGTTGAAAACCTTACTCCCTTATCTTCAGGAAATTTTGAAAAAAACAATTTCTTTTTATTTCACTAAAAAATTTTGTTCTAAATATTCTATAATAGCAGGAAAACCAGTAGCAAATCTGGTAGTCTCAACAGTATTACCTAATTCAACTAGATGTAAACTATTTCTAGGAAAAGGCAAACCAAATTTCAATCTCGAATGTGCTAAAACAGTTTTTCTTAAATTAAAAACACACCTTGAAGCTATAGTAGCATACACAGAACCTGGTAACATATTTATATTTTTAATTTCTACATAGATAAGAAAACCTTAACCAAGAACTTATCATGCAAAGAAAGAGAAAATTTTGGTTGTACAGAGCAAATTCCATCTTTATCTAATTTTCCCTTAAATTGAAAAATTAAAGCTTTATTTCATTCTTCATATATGACGTCTAGCAGCAAAACCAAGTATTCAACCTGCTAGTCATAATTAAAGTATGGGTGAACCATAATATCAATCTGTCCTATATGAACATACTTGTATTCTTGTTTTTCCCACTTGGCTTGGTCAAAGTTTGTGAAGAAGGGCAAAAATAATGGCCTAATACCTTTTTCCTTTAACATGTAAATTAACTTCGCTCTGCTTTACAGATCTCATTAATGTAGTCTATAAAGGAGAAGATATTTGATAAATCTCTTCTTCTTTTACGGGGAAAAGAGATATTTCCATCTTGGTTTATGTCGGCTTCTTTTTCTAAGATGGTCTGATGGATGAATGAGAGAGATGAGGACGATTCAAAGACTAATGAATGATGGGCTTGTATCATTTTTAGTTGGGATGAAGAATGCTCAAGATTAAAAGTCAAGTACTCTTTTGAGAGCCCTTCATGCCTAAGGAGGGTGACAACCAATCGGCTTGAGGCATATCCCAGCTGTTTTCAAGGATTCCATTCGTCCTCTTCAACAATTATTTTATGCTTGTGATCAATGTACTTGTCCAATGAAGGCTTTTGAGTTTCAGCTTTCTCTTCTTTCGGTAACTCCTTTTGAGACTCTTCTTTTAGTGATGGTAAAAGGACAGCGTGAATATAGATTTTCTCAGAATCTGATCTCTTTGCTATATCCAGAAAGAACAATGCGGCTTCAGCGAAAGAACTCATCTCCCTTCAGATTTGTAAAAAAGCATCACCACTGAACAACTTCTTCAACAGGGAAAGGATCAACGTACCATTCTTCATATGTTTCCCATAGAAAAAATTGACACGTCTTTTCATTAAAGGGACTCTGGAGTTGAAACTGACTATTTCCCTAGGAGGGATCACCTAAAAAATTGGAGCTGGTCTAGACTCAATATACTCTTCCCATTTGGCCATTCCTAGGAGAATAGTAGGCATAGCAGATTTGAATCACTGGGCCATTTTATACACACATACATATATATATATATATATATATATATATATATGAGATCACACACAAGGGGAAATATGGAGGGGAAGGTGAATACAAAGATAGCAAGCAAGATCAAAGATGAAACACGGAGATAAGGTACACAAACATAGAAAACAAAAGTGATGACATTGGACAATAGTATAAAATGAAAACGGATGGATAATAAGGGATATTTGTGCTTAAAAGCTATAGACCCTTAAGCTAATACGAGAGAAACACAAATTAGCAGAACTAATAATCACTGTGGATTGCTCCAGCTAAGGAGGTGAATACAAAGACCCCACGATTTAATGACTAATTTATGTTAGATTTTGTGGTGTGATCATGGTCTAATTTATATGTTGTTGTTTCATGTTGAGAACTTAGAGATGTATGTGAAACTTAGAGATCACTATATTAAAGTTTGACAATTATTGTGATTTGAAGTGATTGGTATTTGATTGAATATTAAAATTTGAATAACATCAATCTATGAATTAAATGAGAAATTTTGATGTCCAAAGATGTGAAATTAAGTGTTCTTAGAAGAGGAATCAAAAACCTCGAAATCTAGGCCGAAATAGGTTTTGTTAGATCCTTCGGTAGGTACCAAACATCTACCGAGAGAGCCCCAACTCTCTGGACAATCCACCGAGTCTCGGCAGATGCCGAGACATGTGCCGAAACTTTCGGTAGGTACCGAACATCGACCGAGCGCCAATTGAGGTGGAAATTCAGGGAAAGCTCCCTGAGGTGATTTAGAACACTGGTGTATGCTTGGTTTGAGTGCAAAATACTCGTATAGGATCGGGTGCAAACATTTGCTTAAAATGTCTAGTTGGCAGCTTAATTGGCAGCCTATAGGGTAATTTGATTAGTGATTGTTCTATGATGCTTTGTTGACTTCTAGGATCTCAGATCCTAACTTGGAATGTGTGTGAGGGCATGTTGGACATCCCTGTTGTGTGATGATCCTATGGCTAGGCCATAAGGACTGTGATTGGTATGAGTGGTACCAAGGGTATCCACTGGAGTCAATGTGATTGACTGACTTATGTGCTATATGAACATGTGTGTATCTACCGCGGATGTAAGTCCCTAAAAGATTGGATTTGTTCCACATGATGGGATCATGTGGACAAGGTTTGATAGCATGGTGTGATGTGACTATCAATGCATGATGGGATCATGTAGGTTGTGTATGAACATGGTGGGACCATGTGGGATAAGTGTTTGTAGCATAGTGGGACTATGTGGTTTGCTTGTTGTTCATAGTGGGACTAGGTGGTTTGCTCGTTGTGAATAGTGAGACTATGTGGTACAATTGTTTGAGCATGATGGGATCATGTAGATTAGGTTCAATGCATAGTGGGACTATGTAGAGTTAATTATTAATACTTGATCAGATCATATGTTAATGAAATTAATGGTATTGTAATTATGAGATCAATATGTATGTTTGTGTTTATCTAATATAATGGCTATGTGACATGTAGTGAAAAGAATAGTGTGACCGCTGAATCATTTATGTCAGATGATATACACGAAATAGAGAATATTATGATGCATGAATATGCTTAAACCCTGGGAGTGAACTACTTACTTGTTGGGTGAAGATACATGAATTAATTTGTGTTATTATAAATCTATGAAAATAGTTGCCGTATTTTCTTTGGATTAACTCTATTGGGCTTTGCTCAACCTATATTTTTACATGTGAGCAGTTCGAGTAGTTTGCGGGCTGGAAGAGGATCAAATCTTTAGAAGATGCTTTTATTGTTTTAAGTAGAACATATAGATATTGAGAGTTTGACTCATTTTATTTGGTTCGACCCCATGGGGGCATAAACTTGTAATAAGATAGTTGGGTTTATTTTAGAATAATTCTAACTTAGTCTGTTTGGATTAAGTTAATGATTGAATGGTTTAATTTAATAAGACTTCCGCTGATTTTTATTATGTCAACTCTGATCAACCATGTTATGGTTATGTGATACGAATGGCTATCCGCATCCATGGTTTTGGATCCGAAGGTTATTCCCTTGTAAAATCCTCGAGATCCTATATCTCAAATTTGGGGCATGACAAAAAGTCAATTTCAGAAACTGGTGGAAAAGTCTGTTTCTCTACTTTTTTGTGGGCATCAAATTACCCAGAATCTAGGGGTTCTTTGTTTGAAGATTTTTATCACTGCTGGGGGTTATATTGAGATTAGTTGAAATGTATAGATTCTGGACAGTTTGGGGTTATAGTGCATCATTGCTTACTAGTAGTTTTTTGTAAAGAAATGTAAGTTCTGTACAGGGTAATCTATTGACATATACATATATATATATTTACCATTATTGATCAAAAAAAAATTGCATAAAGGCACTCTGATTCTGGGAGACATGTATAATCACTTCCCTTATAATCAAAATGATGGATCTGAAATCTTTGACTTCCCTTACCCCAGCTTTCTTAGGTATCAACATTCAACACCAAAAGCATTACAGTAGATATTTTTTTGACCACCCACTAACGAAAAATATTGAAAACCTCAAGCAAAATCCAGTTTGATGACATCCCAATGATCCTTAAAGAACAAGTCATTGTGAACTTATCATGGCCAGGGACCTTTTCTCTGTCTAATTTCTAAACCGCCTTCTTTACTTCAACTTCTGCAAAGGATCATTCAGTCCGTGAACCTTTAAGCCAATCCAGATATTTTCCTCCAAAACTTATCTCATGAAATCTCAATTCCTGTTTTGATGAGTAAAGATTTGAGTAAAAGATGTTTAGACATCACACATACAGCACAGTCCTCAATGGGAACACCATCACCAACAGACCTGAAATCAGATTATTTTTAGATCTTCCATTGGGCCAGCTTATGAAAAAATCTAGTATTGCCATCATCTAACTTGCCCTAGATTTTCTATGCTAACTAATTTCTTCCTATTTCAAAATGTTCTTTAGATCACTTTCCAAATCCTTTCTACAAATGCTTCTTCCAAAGATAGGGATCTGAATTCTCCAGTCCTGTCTAAATCTCTAATTTTGTCCAACATTTATTTCTTTCTCACTGCCAAGGATCCAAAAACTTCCCGAGTCCAAACTTATCTCTCAAATGTTTTAGAGATTTCATGAATCGAAACCAGCCCAGTCTGAATCTAACCTATCTCAACAAGCACACCATTCCTTCACACAATCTTTGAAAAACCATCTCAAATGGTACCAAGATCGTACGAGAGACTGAGATAGGTATAAAGAGAACGGATTGATAAATGGTTGGGTAATGCTTGTCCGAGTCCATTGATGTCAAACATCTATTCAATCTACAACCTGGTGGATTAGAATGCATATCCGACCAAGTAAAACATGCCCCTTACAATGGTTAATCCATCAACTTGAGATCATTTCATACCATGTTAAAATCAACTGTAACATGCCAGGGACCATTCCGTTTCTCATGCAAAGATCACAGCTCCTCCCAGAATGCCTCCCTATATCTATTTCTGCTTGGGCCATATATGACTGTCAATGTCCAATCAAATTAATCCTCCACATACATACGCAAACTTCATGCAAATTGAGAGACAACCTACTTAATCACATGATCTACTTCCCACACCACCAGGATTCCACCTAAAGTTCCTACCAGAATTATATATATAACCATTAAGAAAAAATTACCAGACTTCGAATATTTCAATTTCCAGAATGTTTCCACATTCTATCTCAACTAAAAGGTATGTGCCGACTAAAATCACAAATATTTATAAATTCCAAGCTTCAAATTTTTAGTTTTATTTTTTGGGTTTCTTGAGTTCGTTAGGGTTTATTTTCTTAACTTCTTTTTTTTCAAATCAGAGTACGTAGTTTTGATCCATGAAGTTAATCTAATGCTTTTTCCTTTTATTCATCTACACAGTGGAAGAAAACAATAATAGCAAGAAAGAATCATACTTCACAGATTTTTGAAGTTCTGTCTGTTGATCACAAGAAACTGCATATATTAAAAGCTGATTGACCAATTAAAACTTTCTTCATTCAATTTGATTTCGGATGAAAATCAAATGGAAAAACGCTGTGATTGAATAAATTTACCAGCAATTGAAAATGCTTTTGATGCTTCTAGGGCTTCCTGATCCTGCAAACCCGTGTTGATGCTTCTACTCTTTCCAGATCGATGAAAATCTACTCCATATTTTCACCGTCAAAAACATTCTTCTTCAGATGAACTTTCCAGTAAATCTCCGGTAATTTCGTCACTTCGCACTGCACCAAAATCCATGAATTCCTCCCGAGTCGTTATAAAAAGTCTCATGAGAAAAGGTCTTTTGTTTTTTCCTTTTTTATTTTTTTTTTTGGTGTATAAGAGAAATTTTTTTTTTTTTTTTTTGTGGTGGAAAAGAAGAGAGCGATTCTCAGGACTCGAGAACCAAGGCAAAAACCATCTTGGCTTGCTTCTACGTGTCGTCAACAGATTGGTTTATGCATTGAGAACTCATGAATAAAGTGAACAAATGGATAAGGTGTTTGGGAGTTGATATTAAGATTATTCATAAAGTAGATATTATAAGATTGAAGGAGAGATTTGGAAAGAAATTCGGAGATAGGTCCGGATTTTCTCCACCAATTGAAAAATCATGAAGTAAGTTGAACATCTCGGACAGAAAAATAGAAACCAGAAATGTTTAAAATATTTATTTTGATAGAAAAAAGCAATATTCTCAAGCTTTGATATAATCCCAGTATGAATATGGGATTTGATTTTGGTGTTGATAGAAATATTTGAGGGTATTGATATCACCCCATTGCTGTTTTGAAATGATATTGAGAATTTAGAATTTGGAATAGGCAAAATTATAAATATGATGTGGACTTTGGGAATGAGTAATAAGAGCAGATTTGGATTAAGTAATAATGGTTTCATAGAATTGACGATTTTTTGGTCCATCAAAAGGAAAATGTGAGTTTGAAGGAAAATATTGGGTAGCAATAGCATTTGCTAATAAATTTATTTCATTATATTCAACGCCAATGATATTAATTGTTCCTTTTGGAGCGTATTTATTAGTGTCCTCGTCCTTCTTGGTGGGAGTAGTATTAGGTTCAATTAAGTAGGAATATTGTATCTGGGGTAATTGATAAATGGTGAAGGTCCTTCGATGATAACCTGTTAATATGTTGGTGCTCTATTTGATGAGTTGCCTTCAGTGATTTGCTTGTTGCGATTAGATCTGTTCCACATTTTTATCCTGCAAAAATTCTTGAGTCAAGAAGTTAGGAAGAGAATTTGAATCCCCTTTAATATGTTCTATTTGGAAATCGAACATAGATAAAATGGCTTGCCATCGAGAAAATATTTCCTTTGAAGCCAAATTTTTTACATCTCTTTCTAAAACGTCTTTTGTATATTTACATTCTATTTGTAAGAAAAATTCTTGATCAAGTAAATCACTTTGAAATTTTGAAATACAATGAACAATTGAGAGAATTTCCTTTTTGATTGTAGAGTATTTGGATTGAAAAGGTTTCCAAGTCCTAGAAGTAAATTTAACCAATTGTATATTATTATTTTTTGGTTGACTTGTTTTAATACTCCCCCAAAACCATAGTTAGAGGCATCTGTTTCAACTATTTTAAAAGCATTAGGATTAGCAATTTTTAAACATGGTAAGACCTTGGTATGAATTTTAATTTTTTGAACAGCTTTGATATGTATTTCAGTCCATGGAGGACTCTTTTTGAATCTATCATATAGTTGCTTGGAATCAATTGCTAGATTTTTGTAGAAATTGGATACGTAATTAAGACTTCCAAGAAATAATTGTAATTATTTTTTATCTTTTATTTCATCGAAAAATTTGTTAGCAAATTTCAGAGCCCTTTCAATTGGATGTATGGTGGATTGGTATATATATTGCCCTAAAAATCGGACTTTGGTTTTGAATAATTTGATTTTTTGAGCTGATATTACTAATCCACTGATTTTTATGATATGGAAAAATATTCTTAAATGTTTCCAATGTAATTCAATTGATTATGAGAAAACCAAAATATCGTCAATATAGACTATAATGAAGTGTTGATAATTATTAAAAACATCATTCATTATATGTTGAAACTTAGAAGGAGCATTTTTGAGTTCAAAAGGCATACCATTCCACTCATAGTACCCAAATGGAACAGAGAAAACAGTTTTATACCTATCTTGTTCATCTATTTGTATTTGCCAGAATCCTAATTTTAAAATCGAGTTTGGAAAATATATTAGCTTTATTTAATCAGTTTAATAAATCTTGTTTATTAGGTATTGGGTAACGAATCCATTGAAGGACTTTATTTAGAGGTTTATAATTTATTACTAGTCGAGGAACACCTCTTTCTATTTTAGCTGTTTTATAAACATAAAAGGTAGAACCGTTCCAAGGGGAATAAGTTGGTCGAATTAGTTTTTTTATGTAAGAGTTCGTCAATTTCTTTTTTGCAATGAACTATTAATTGTTTATTCATTTGAATTGGTCTAGCTTTAGAAGGAATATTTATTTCATTAAATTCCTTATTATATGGTAGAGTGACAATATGTTTCTTCCCTTCCTAAAAAGTCAGTTTTTGAAGTAATACCGAATATATCCCTTTTCTCACTCACAATTCCTTAACACGTGACTTTTTGAATTTTGTTTTTCTTTTATTGTGCTCTTACACATTCTGAACGCTTCTCTGCTTTTTGACTTGCTGCCCAAGTTACACAAGTTGTCAGACTCATATCTCCAATGACTAAAGTTAGCTTACAAATATGTTGCAGGGCCATAATAAAAGCAATCGTCCACTTCTTTGGCAAGCTTGTTCCTCAAGTAACTATCCCCAAAGAGAGTTGCTACTCCTTTTTCTCCCTAATCCTACACAATCCACTCTATTTGTTCTTCTTCCTTTCCCTGAAACACTCTTTCCCAAAGTTCTTAGCCCAGATCATCTGATACTGGGATTTATCATCCCCATCTTTCTGTTCATCATTGCTCTATTTCTCAAGTTGCTTAGATTTATTATTAAGCTTAGGCGTATATCCAGACGAGTCAAACAGAGGAAGGTTTATGTCCTTTGTTAAATTTAGATGGAACTTTTTTAATTTTATTGAATCTTTTATTATTCGGTTTATTATAATTTTTATAGGTTTTATTTCTATTAAGGTTTCTATTGAATTTGGGTTTTGATTTTTGAGGATATGGAGTCTTGATGGGGCCATAACCATACATTTCGCAAAACTCACCTAATTCATTTTTCCCAAGTAATCTTTCTTTTTTCATTTGTTCTTTCAGTTTTAAATCATTACGTAATTGACTTCCTGTAAGATTTATTTGGATTATTAGGTCACCGTAAGTATAATTAGAATATTCAATTATATTATTGGGGTGTTGGCTCCGTAATTTTGTCCTTACTTTATCAGCAAATAGGGGAGGTAAACTAGATATAAATTTTTCTTTCCAAAATTCATGGTTTGGATCATCTCCTTGAAATAATTTAGTAAGAAACGTATCTTTATACCATCCAAACGATGATAAAGTTGGACATCTTAAATTCATTAATTATTCTCTAATTCTATCTTGTGCTGTTGGATTATAGCCTACAAAATGTTTAATATATTTGTGGTGAGAGTATAAATAGAATCTTGTATTTCCTGTCCATTTTCTTGTTTTATAATTACATTATTATTGTCTTTTTTAACAGCAGTTAATATGTTCCATCTTTCTGTTTGGGAGAGATAATTATCCCACCAACCTTTAAGTTTGCCAGAAAATCCGCAAGCAATCATGGTTGCTACTTGGTGATCAGAATTGTCATTATCAACTTGGGCGCTGCTCTTGCAAACATTAACATTTATTGTACTATATTAATTATTTGATATTCAGTCATACCATCAATATTCGAATTATATATATTATTTCCATTAAAACTAGTTTGCCAATATGAATCCATATCTTCATATTGTGTATTAGCTAGTGAGGGTCTATTATAGTAATTTTTTTGAGGTTTCAATTTGAATTTTTTAATTTTTTAATTTATTGCTTGTAATTGTTCATACGTATTGTCGTCGAATAAAATTGTATTATCATTAGGTTTAGAAATATTATCTTCATTAATAACCATTACACCATCAGTCGATGAGGTGGAAGGGCAAGATTTAAAAATTTTAATTTGTGCTAATTTGTCAGATAATTGATTGATAAAGTCATTACTGATTTTTGGGGAATTTCTTAGATTAAAATTAGGTAATTCAAGTGGTTTAACTAGATGACTTACATCATAGATTGTTGTAGAATATTTTTATTTTGTAAGGGATGTGTTTTATTATTCATTTGAAGTAGATTTTCTATTCTTTTAGTTTGCCGACCAATAGTTTGCAAATGAATATTGGTGTAATTGTTTCGTTCCAATAATGGAAATAAATGCTCTATTTGTGCAGGAATATTTTTGGGGTAACTCATTTTTAGTTATACTTTTTGAGAATAATTTAAAGTCAGTAATGCTTTTTAAATGTTAATAAAATTGGTTGACCTTTTTCAAAGTGTTTCAAAATGAGTGGTCCTGCACTGTAGGACCACTCCTTCTGAAAAAGCCCTTTTGCAATATTTTGGATTTTTTTAATACAATTGAAATTGGAGGAAAGATGTCCCTCTTTATAAAAAATTGAAGTGTCTTCTTTCTCATCTTTTTCGATCGAACAAACAAGTTTTCCCTCCCTCCTCTCTTCTCCATTCGTTTTCTTCCTCTTCTCCCTCATCAGTTCATCATTTTCTTTGGGACTACGGTATTGTCCTGCCTTCCCTTCGTTTTCCCTCCTCCCTTTAGGTTACTCTCCATCGCCTTCCCTACATTGGTTTTGCATTGTTTGTCTCTGGATCGATCGAACGAACTCTCCTTATCTCCTCTTTTCTCCCTTCGTTTTTTCTCTATTCTCCCTCATTAGTTCATGATCTGCCAAAAATTACGAAGTACTTTCATCCACGTTTCTACACTTTAGGTTAATCTCTATCTTTTGGTTTATTCAACGAACTGATTCATTGGCTTTAGGATTTTGTCCTTTGTTAGGATTTGGTTGATGAGATGTGGGTATTGTTGGGTTTGGAGGTATTGTTCCTGTTAGAATTTTCTGCTCCATCGACGGTTCTCTCACATTTCTTTACCTAGTTATCCATTTCAGGCTCAATCTAACAAAGGTATGAATTTTTTTAATATTTATTTTTCTTCACAATTGTAGTTAGTTTTGTTTCATAATTGTAGGATCTTGCTTCATAATCGAAACATTTTATTTCCTATAAGAAAAGTATTTTTTTAATTAGTAATCAATTAACTAGTATATGGCCTTAATTACTCCTTGGTAGAGTTTCCACTAAAGTGGATGCTTCTAATCAATTAACCATTTTATCTTGCTATAAGCAACGTACTTTTTTAATAAGTAATCAATTGACCTCTATATGGCTTTGATATTATAATGCTCAAAGTTCTGAGGTTGCTATCTCAAGCAATTGAGAAGGCCCAGTTATGTTCAACTGATGGTCATGATATATTTATATTTATTTTATCTAGTTTATAGAATTAGGCATTGCAAGTAGGCATTATAGTACTATAATCTTATTATTTGAAAGGCATAAGCTACTATTAATTTTTCAATGATATTTTCTTATGATTTCGAAAGCACTTCCTAATATTATACTACTACTATAATATTAAATTTTTTCCTATTTGCATACAATTAGAAATTGTATTTATTTGTTGTTGAATGTTAATTAATAGGATGGCCACAATGAAAACACTTTTGTACTATTGCTACATCGATGGTGTGGTGGCATTAAACGATAGAGGAGAAGTAATGACGAATGAAGATGGGACCATTGTTTATAGAAATGGTTGTGTCAATGCTCTAGTCATTGACGAGAGGACAAGGTTGAAAGAATTTTATTCGCTGTTGAGCAAAAGCTTAACGTATCTATGGAGGGGAAGACTGTTAAGTACACGACCTTGATAGAAAGGAGCATATTACTACCTATTTCTGATGAAAAAGATTTCAAGAATATGATCATTTTCAGCGAACGATCAGTTAAGGTTTATATATTCGAAGATGAGGAGCCAACGACAAACATCATTACACCTCCCAGGTATTTAAATAGTCATACATATCTTGGTTAAATGTATGTATGTGAGAATGTTATATTAAATTAGTATATGAATGGTTGGTAGAAGTATTTAGA
Organism: Pachysandra terminalis; assembly: GCA_031762675.1. Taxonomy (NCBI): domain Eukaryota; kingdom Viridiplantae; phylum Streptophyta; class Magnoliopsida; order Buxales; family Buxaceae; genus Pachysandra; species Pachysandra terminalis. Next base: position 13,344 of record JAUPMG010309846.1, read on the forward strand.
GTAATTTACAGTTAAATTATTATGTGAAAACAAGTCCTAATATGTACAAGTAAAGTGAAAATCTTATGAATATCAGAGAAGTAATAAACTTAATATTAATTCATTAGATATTTTCCAAATGAGATTACATATTATTGGTACATGTATTTAGCTTATTTAATTGAAATTCTATAGGCATGACGAAGATGTTCAATGTGGTACATCTAATACGGATGACACTCAGACGAGATTTGTACACACGCAGACAACCATTACAGACAGTGATCCAATAGGAACAGTTACAGTGGAATTTGTGTTGGGTGGTGTTGCAACTGGACAACATGTAGAACTTCGGTCTGTAATGTACGAGTGTTGTATCGTTGATGTCAGTTATTTGATGGTGCAGATGCTTTTCGACAAGCATTGTACGAGTTCAGCATTGCACATCATTTTCCATATAGGTGGAAGAGAAACACTTTTACCTATTTGAATGCAAAATGTAAGGTTGAGAGTTGCAATTAGAGAGTAACAGTAGTCAAATAAGAGGCACATGATTTTTAAAGGTTAATGAGTTTTTTAACGAACATTATCATGACTCCTAATAAACATCTTAGTGTTGAGCCTCTCGAAAGGACTAAATGGGTCGGTGGTATAGTTAAACCCATGATCAAGCAAACACCAGAGTACTTGCTATGCCAAGTCTGCAAAGACTTTCGTCAAGGAAATGGAATGAAGATGAGTTATCAGCAGTCGTGGCATAGCAAAGAGAGGGTGAGAAATAATATTGATGGTGATATCGTCGAGTCATATAGTATAATCCCGTGGATGTGTAATAGGCATAAGGAAGTAATGCCCGGGACAGTTGCTAAATGCTCAAGTACTTATGAATGTTTATTTAAGCAACTCTTCATTGCATATTATAGTTGCCTACACAGATTTAGGTTTGGTTATCGACCAATTTTATTTGTGGATGTCACGTCCTCAACAGTACATACGGAGGGACGCTACTTTGAGCTATTTCTGTTGATGCTAACAACCAGGTGTTTTCGGTAGCATACGCCGTGGTTTCTGCTGAGAATGAAAATGATTGGATGTGGTTTCTAGAAAATTTGAAAGTTGCTTTGAATGATTCTAGAGATATTGTGATCGTATCTGATCGAAATCGATCAATTCTTCGTTGTGTACGAGCCGTGTTTGGTAGTAATAACCATGCTTACTGCCTGCGACATTTAAAAGAAAGATTTAATAAGTTTATGATTGGAAAGCTTATACGGAAGCCAGCAAAGGATCTAGCGTTTAAATTATTGCATGAACTTGCCTTAGCAAGGTTGCCTCAAGACTACGAAGATAAGTTAAGAGAGTTGGATGGTATTGATCCAGATTGCACAAAATGGATTAATGATAACTCTCCTCATCATTGGGCCAATATTTATTTCCCAAAACGTCATTGAGATAATTTGAGTTCTAACTTTGCTGAAACCTTTAATGGATTGATTAGGGAGGAGAGGAAAATACTGATCATGGCATTGATTGATGATATATGTGTGAAGTTATCAGAGCTTTTGATGAGACGACACATTAAGTTATAGAGTTGGAATAGTATTGGATCGAGAATTGAAAATGAGATTAAGAAAAATGATGATATATGCATTGGATGGATTGTGAGAAGATTCACCCCTACTTCATTTGATATTGAAATGATGCCTGGGAAGAGGATTGGGGTTGATTTAGCAAAACCCAGTTATACTTGTATGAAGTGGGCGATGATTGGCATTCCTTGTGAGCATGCATGTCTGGCAATGATGGAGGCTCCCTTTAACTTATATCAATATATTGAACCATGTTACCACAAGGATGCCCAAGCTCGTATATACTCATAGTTAATATAGCATGTGCCCAATATTGATATGCCTATCGTCCATACCCCTGAACCTCCTGGTCCTCAGATTGGAGCCGTGTTTGGTAGTAATAACCATGCTTACTGCCTGCGACATTTAAAAGAAAGATTTAATAAGTTCATGATTGGAAAGTTTATACGGAAGCCAGCAAAGGATCTAGCGTTTAAATTATTGCATGAACTTGCCTTAGCAAGGTTGCCTCAAGACTACGAAGATAAGTTAAGAGAGTTGGATGGTATTGATCCAGATTGCACAAAATGGATTAATGATAACTCTCCTCATCATTGGGCCAATATTTATTTCCCAAAACGTCGTTGGGATAATTTGAGTTCTAACTTTGCCGAAACCTTTAATGGATTGATTAGGGAGGAGAGGAAAATACTGATCATGGCATTGGTTGATGATATACGTGTGAAGTTATCAGAGCTTTTGATGAGACGACACATTGAGTTATAGAGTTGGAATCGTATTGGATCGAGAATTGAAAATGAGATTAAGAAAAATGTTGATATATGCATTGGATGGATTGTGAGAAGATTCACCCCTACTTCATTTGAGATTGAAATGATGCCTGGGAAGAGAATTGGGGTTGATTTAGCAAAACCCAGTTACACTGGTATGAAGTAGGCGATGATTGGCATTCCTTGTGAGCATGCATGTCTGGCAATGATGGGGGCTCCCTTTAACTTATATCAATATATTGAACCATGTTACCACAAGGATGCCCAAGCTCGTATATACTCATAGTTAATGTAGCATGTGCCCAATATTGGTATGCCTATCGTCCATACCCCTGAACCTCCTGGTCCTTAGATTGGGTAGCCAGTCCTAGATGACCCTCCTCGTACCAAACGCCCAACTGGTCATCCAAAAAGAAAGCGTATTGAGTCCCAATTTATTGTCAAGAGGATTGTGTATTGCAAACGTTGTAATAAGCTCGAGCACAATCGTAAATCTTGCAAGGAGCTAATCTGAACTCATATATAGTACAAATTCAATGGTCATAGTAAGTTTTGATCTTTAGACCAAACTCTCCATTTAATCTTGATTTTAATTTAAAGTAATGTGGTTT
>JAUPMG010309857.1:0-14263 GCA_031762675.1 Pachysandra terminalis
ATTGAAGTCAAGGCTCTATTGTCTTCTAATCTAAGTGATTTGCAAGATGATCATAATTATCTGAATTAATTATGCCATTAAGCATAATTAATTCAATAATCCGAACTCGGAATATTAGACCCCCCTTTCGGTCCAACCGGGTGCATCAGCAATCTGACGTCCTCCCTCGGGGATTCATACATATTCGTCACCCGACAGAACATGGTCCCACTGACCATCCTCCAAGTTCACAGATGCCTGCAACACTTGGTCTATCCACACCATTCCTCAAGACTGTCGAGGTCCCCCTATATGGGTTTCGCTCTAGGCTCGGGTACAATCATGATGTCCATTCATAGGACGAAGAGATTGCTATAAGTCAAATCTTTCCAATGACAGTCTAAACCCAAGGCATTACGTGGGGTATTAGACTAGGCTATCATAGCCGTTATAAGGCAATTTCACCATTCAAATCAATTCAACACCCAAAGTCCACAGGCATATATTCAAATCACAAAAGCATATAGGCACAATCCCATAGCCTAGCTTACTATGAATGTAAACAAACAATCCTACTAACTAAGAATTCAAGCGTATAATCCTACTTACTAGCATTAACACTACACTATTGCTACCCACCTACCCACAGCTATGTACTTACAATTAACCTAACACAACTGGCATTTATAAAACACAAGAAAGGAGAATTAGAAATATAACCATTCATTCAAAAAATTTAATGAACACTTCATTCACACAAGGCCCAACTAAGAGGTTCAATCAATATAAGGTCTATCATTCACTTTGGTATTCTCGCATGTGTATTTTGATGGTGCTAAGCTAATAGGAGGGTTCGGAGGTCACGCTTACGTTGTTTCCCGAAATCACATATGGCTCGGCCCATTAATTCACTATCTAGGGTCTTTATATGCACAAACTCACAATGGGAGGGCTAATCAACTCCTTTAGCTCCCATTTGAATTCTCACACGCATATTATGATGGCACTAAGCTAATAGGAGGGTTCAGGAGTAATGCTCACATCGTTTCCCGAAATCACCCATTGCTCGGCCAAATCTACTAAATCTAACTCTTCGGATTGGGGGGTCATATTTTGCATGGAGGGTCTACCTGACCGGGAGATAGGTCAAACACATGTAACTAGTTAATATACACGTGCTCCCTCTGGAATCACCTCCATTGGACACTTGGATCTCTTCGGCGGGGTCTCGACTACCTCTTCCGCGCTCCGAAAAGCATCAAAGTGTGCCAAATGGAATGAAACCTTAGGATCTTGTCCAAATGTGTCTCGATAAACGAGAAATCATAATACTTTGGTCAATTGTGCAGTTCGGTGAACCCTTCGGCGAGCCTAAACGGGGTTCAGCGACCTATTAGACGCGCTGAAACTACCCTCGGCGACCCAACCCGAGGCAGTAAGTTTCTCTGTGATTCGGCGACCTCTCCGATGCGCCGAGGAGTGCGCCGAAGTCACGGAGAGGGTTGGTGGGTCTGAAACTTGGTGGGGAGCATGGTTTCACTCCCTAAATGGCATTTCTATGAATGGAATCTATTTATTCTTAGTCTATGGTGGGTACTTGAGAGTTTCCCTCTTTCCACCACACATAGGATTAGGTTTCTATCTGTGTAGTGGACCGAGGTTTAGGATTCAGCATACATATAGTCTTTCATGGGTCAATAACCTTGGAGGAGGTGGGTGGGGTGCATACAACCCTTCTCCAAGCTTCCAAAACACCAAAACACAACGAAATCACAAATCATAGAAGAAATATTCAACTTGGGGCTTTCGCCAGTGTGATGCCGGAGTCGATTTGCCGTCTCTCGAGACTCCATACCCTTCCTCCATATGCTCCATAGCTCCAAGAGAGAGAAGAGAGGAAAATGAGTTGAGAAAAATTGAAATGGAACCTAAGGGTTCCAATTAGAAGCTTAACGGGTCGGATTGTGAATAGTTTCAGCAGTGGGGGTAAAACGGGGTTTCGGATCATATCATTTCCGATAGGGTTCGTATACAGGCTCTATTAGAGGGCTTTCGTTGATAGATTCGAAGCGGAAGATTTAGGTCAATTAGTATAATTTATTACCTCGCTTAGTAATTAAACCCCTAATTAAATATCTAATTTTTAACTACTCGGACAGGTTGGCTCCTCAACTCGCCTCAAATTCTTGAGTTGACCTAACATTCTAAGGTCAGGCTTTATGGGCCATTAATCTCGTTCACTTGTGAGATTAACTCTAATTACCTAAGTTAGTTAAGTCACTAATCCTAATTAACTTAAGGGTCAAGGATCTGGTCGTTACACCTTCCTGAAGAATGATGAACAACTCACTTCCCTAGGTCATAAGATCTTCCTGAAGAAGGAGATTTTCTTCCCTAGGTCATAGTGACCTTCCTGGAGAATGATGAAAAAGAAAAACTTACTTCCTTAGGTCACAAAGACCTTCCTGGAGAAGGAGGATCACTTCCCAAGGTCATAACGACTTTCCTGGAGAAGGATCATCGCTTCCTTAGGTTACAATTACCTTCCTGAAGAAGGAGGAACAACTCACTTCCCTAGGTCATATGACCTTCCTGGAGAATGAGCCTTGCTTCCCTAGGTCCTAACGACCTTCCTGGAGAAGGATGAAAAAAGAAAAAAAAAATTACTTCGCTAGGTCATAAAGACCTTCTTGGAGAAGGAGCATCGCTTCCCTAGGTCATAACAATCTTCCTGTAGAAGGATCATCGCTTCCTTAGGTCATAATGACCTTCCTGAAGAATGATGAACAACTCACTTTCCTAGGTCATGGTACCTTCCTAGAGAAGGAGCCTTACTTCCCTAGGTCGTAGCGACCTTTCTAAAGAAGGATGAAAAAGAAAAAACTCACTTCCTTATGTCATAAAGACCTTCCTAGAGAAGGGACATCACTTCCCTAGGTTAATAAAAACCTTCCTAGAGAAGGAACATCGTTTCCTTAGGTCATAATGACCTTCTTGAAGAAGGATGAACAACTCACTTCCCTAGGTACTAACGACCTTCCTGGAGAAGGATGAAAAAGAAAAACTCACTTCCCTAAGTCATAAAGACATTTAGAGAAGGTGCATCGCCTCCCTAGGTCATAATGACCTTCTTGGAGAATGATCATTGCTTCTTTAGGTCATAATGATCTTCCTGAAGAATGATGAACAACTCACTTCCCTAGGTTATAAGACCTTCCTGGAGAAGGAGCCTTGCTTCCCTTGGTCCTAACGATCTTTGTGGAGAAGGATGAAAAAAAAACAAAAAATCCACTTCCTTAGGTCCATAAAGTGTAGTGACTCGGACCCAACTAGGATAATTAATGATTAAATGTTAAATTAATCTATTAATTATACATTGGAATTTTATGAAAGCCACTTAGTAGGATTGGACTAATTGATAATTATGGGACAAGTACTTAATTAAGTAAGGATTAATTAAATGGGTTGGATTACAATATGGACCAAACCCTTAAAGAAATAGAATTGAACCCAAAAACCCAATTAAAAGCCTAACAAGACTTAAGCAAGTAATTAAGTTTATTAATAAGGATAATTAAGGAAATAAATAATTTAAACTATCATACGGATGATTCTCCATTATTGAAAATTCGAACTAAACCAATTTAATTCGAATTCAAATAATTAAGTGATAAGAGTTCTAGATGAGTAGGGAGACCTAGAAGCTAGGAGGAGGAGAGAGAATTGTCTCTCTAGGCTTGGACGTCCAAACATTCCAAGAAGGAAGAAGAAGTTCAGGTTTGGGAATCTGCAGAAAAATCTAAAATGAGGAGGCCAAAAGGAAAGAAGGAAAAAAGAAGAAAGAGAGATGAAGAAGATAGTACAATACCGGATAAGAAAGTATGCTAGAAAAGTTAGAACGATAGAAAAGAATGGATACATAAACGAGGTAGGGATTCCTATGTTTCTACCGTATTTGATTTTATGGATGATCTCAATGCTATAGTTATAGGAGGTTGTATGTTCTGGTATATTTAACATGATTAGATCTAGGATCTATATGAACTAGAAAGGATATAGTAATGTTGTTTGATCTCCATGTTACTTGTGTTGTTGTGTTTCATGTATTTTTATAAGTTCTTATGAACCACATTTATGTGTTCAGATCTATGATTAATTATATGTTATTTACTTGTTTAGATCAATGAAAATAGTGTAGATTTATGTGTTGTTGTTTTAATGACTTGGGTAGGTTTTAGAGTCTTGCTTTCGATTGCTAAAACCTTAAAAAAATACTAGGTTTGATTAAAGGCACAAATCCCTACCCAGAAAAATTGCTGAGTTTCTATGCTCGGTAGCAGTCTCGGCAGCTACCAAGCCGCTACCGAAAACAGCAAAAAAGTGTTTGCTCTCGGGACATGCTACCTAGCCTATCGATAGGATAGTCGGCAGCTATCAAGTAGCTACCGAAAATGATAAAAAGTGAATGCTCTCTAGACCAGCTACCGAGCTTCTGCAGCTGAGCTACCGAAACCCTCGGTAGGAGACTCGACAGCTACCGAAGTCCAAATGACTCCAAATTTTATGGGGAGGATCCTCATTGAGTTGTGCACATGCCTGTATGGATGGTTTGTGTGCAAAAGGTCTAGAAATGCACGAATCAAAGAAAGTGTAGGTGAAGGTCCAAAACTTAGGATTATCGGACTGATTGAATGGTGTATGATGTGTTATCAACTCAAAGGCTTTGGATGTGGTCTTAGGACCTCAATATAAAATTATTATGGTTAGAGTTAGTCATGTAGGACTAGATTGGGTGATTAGTGCTTTTAGCATCTAATGTTGACATAGGATGACTTGAGTTGACTTCAGTGTAACTTAGATGTGAATTTGATGATGTTGATTTGAATGTGAACGACTGATTGAGGGTACTATGTGTATCCAATACTGTGATTGTGTTTGAATATCAAATGACTTAAATTGTGTTGTGGATATGTGAGCTTCCACTATGGGTGAAAGTCCTTAAAGGCAATGCATGGTACAGGTGTATTTCGTCGTGGGTGAAAGTCCCAAAAGGAAGGATTTATTATGGGTGTATTCCACCGTGGGTGAAAGTCCCAAAAGGAAGGATTTAGCATGGGTTTATTCCACCGTGGGTGAGAGTCCCTAAAGGAAGGTCTGGTTACTTGTGTGCTTCCACCGTGGGTGCAAGTCCCTAAACGGAATGCGAGTATACTGGTGTATTCCACCGTCAGTGAAAAACTTTTAAGGAATAAGAATGGTAGCTTTCCTCTGTGGGTGCAAGTCCCTAAAAGAATGGTTACTGAGACTGGTGTATCCCACCGTGAGTGCAAAGTCTCTTAAGGAATAAGAATGGTGGCTTTCCTCCGTGGGTGCAAGTCCCTAAAAGAAAGGGTTACTGATACAGGTGTATTTCCACCGGGGTGCAAGTCCCTAAAGGAATTGACATGTGGTTTCCTCCGTGGGTGCAAGTCCCTAAAAGAATGGGTTACTGATACAGGTATGTTTCCACCGTAGGTGCAAGTCCCTAAAGAAATGGATAGGTGGCTTCCTCTGTGGGTGAAAGCCCTTAAACGTATGGTGTGTTGCTAGTGTATTCCACCGTGAGTGAAAGTCTCTTAAGGAATAAGAATGGTGTTTCTACCGTGGGTGCAAGTCTCTAATAGAATGGGTCGTATGGTTGTGATGTGGAATAAGCATGTGACTGGGCGAGGCCTGGTGACACCCTGCATTGCATTGCATCTCATTTCACTCCATACTTGCATCATACCTTACATTGCACCGCATTGTGTTTGACTTGACTATGATGCATGTACATTATGACTTCTTGATTGTGAATGATTGTGAATGGGTCGCATTGGTCGTAGCAAGGTGGGACCTTGTGGTTACAGGTGTGTTTCCACTGTGGATGAATGTCCCTAAAGGAAAGGATTGTACAGGTGTGTCTCCACCGTGGGTAAAAGTCCCTAAAGGAAAGGATTGTACAGGTGGCTTCCTCCGTGGGTGAAAGTCCCTACAAGAATGGTGATATGTGTTTCTTGTGATCATAGTGAGACTACGTGTTAATATGTGTTTACTTATGTGCATAAGGGTGTGTTTCCACCGTGGGTGTAAGTCCCTAAAGGAATGGTACAGGAGACTTCCTCCGTAGGTGCAAGTCCCTAAAGGAATGATCATGTGCTAGATATGTGATACGTGTTTATCTGGTCAATTGGTCGTAGCATGGTGGGATCGTGTGGTATATGTTTGTATGTTGATTGGCTGTAGCATGGTGGGACCATGTGGTGCTTGTGGTGGAACATAGTTAAACTATGTGACTACTGTGATTAGGTTGTTGTGTAATATGGTGGGACCATGTGTACACTGGTGTGATTGTTTGTTTGGAACATGGTGAAACCATGTGGAATCTGCTTGAACATGATGGGATCATTTGGGTAATCTTAACATAGTGGGACTATGGGGATTATAAACTATTGATGATTATAATTTGATAAGTTGTTGTTTCCATGTGAACTGTGATGTTACATGATGATTGCAATGTTCATGCTAGTATGTGATATATAATATGATGACATGATTAATACACATTTTACTGTGATAGTATATGCTGAGTGAAATGCATGAAATGAACTGTGTTGTTTTGCATGCATAAAAGTAAATATTGTAGTCTCGTAGGATTTCTCTACTAGGCTTTAGCTGATCCTTATCTCTACAGGTCATCTGCTCGTTTGACGTGCCTGTATGGAGAAGAGATCCTTTCAGTTTCCAGTATTTGATTTTCATGATGGTGTATTCATGGTTTTTGATTACATTGGTTTGACCCTGTTAGGCAGTAAACTATAATAGGGATTATTCAGTTTAATTTATTTGGATTATGAGTAGTGAGCTCAACATATTTTTAGAGTAGGGCTATTGTTCATGCTAGTATGTGATATATAATATGATGACATGATTAATACACATTTTACTGTGATAGTATATGCTGAGTGAAATGCATGAAATGAACTGTGTTGTTTTGCATGCATAAAAGTAAATATTGTAGTCTCGTAGGATTTCTCTACTAGGCTTTAGCTGATCCTTATCTCTACAGGTCATCTGCTCGTTTGACGTGCCTGTATGGAGAAGAGATCCTTTCAGTTTCCAGTATTTGATTTTCATGATGGTGTATTCATGGTTTTTGATTACATTGGTTTGACCCTGTTAGGCAGTAAACTATAATAGGGATTATTCAGTTTAATTTATTTGGATTATGAGTAGTGAGCTCAACATATTTTTAGAGTAGGGCTATACTATAATTGATTACTCTATTTGTGGGTTGATGCTCAACTTAGTTGTGGTTGAGCAATGGTTTTAATTTTGAAAGACTTCCGCTGGTAATTATTCAGTTGAGACTCTGATTCAACCAGGTGAGGGTTGATGTTATGGTTGTTTATCTGTATCCATGCGATGGGTCCGAAGGTGTCACGACCCAATCGGAATTCTCATTTGAGGTTCAAAATTTGGATTCGCAACCTTCACCCAATCAAAGCTTGGGAGTGGCAAGCAATATCTAGCCAAAACGGACTAAATCCAATGGATATTAAGTAAGATACAAATTGTGAGATTAAATTTTTTAAATATTATCCAATATGATTACTCAGTATACAAGTAGCGGAATTATACTAGTCTAGTATTTTCAAATCAATTCCTACTATAGGTTTCGGTAAAACCTAAATAAATATCCTAGAGAATACTAACGTCTATAGGAGATTAATTATCAGAGTTGCAAAGATATATATAGGAAATTCATTCAAAGGAGAAATAATAAAGTAAAATGTACACTCAAATCCTCATACTAAACCACTGAAAGAAAGTATATATAATACAAGTCCAACGTCAACTTAATGTCTCGATAAAATATTTATACAACTGGAAAATCAAATAAGATCATTACTATGCCAAGACATTACATCAAATAAATAAGAACAGCTGCTTCATCATCATCTGGGCTTAATTTCGATCTTCAGCTAATATACCTGAAATGTGGTTGCTATAAAGCATGAGCTACACTAACCAGTAAGCAATTAATTTCGCAATTATGCTAGACTAAAGTAAAGTCAAACCATTTCTCAATAAATCTAGTTCACACAACAAGAAATACAAATTACATGAAATGAAATGCATGAGGTCAATTCATAATTTAATGCATGAGATGCAACTATTATATGAAACCCTACATGCGGTGCACTTAACACATAAAATCACCACATGTGATTAATTCAAGGATTCTAGTTCGAAATACTATCTATATGGGATCCACGTAAATTAATCACACACGTGATTCGGCTATTAGGTATCACCAATGTGAACTTCCCTCACCTATCATCTTTCCTCATGTCTATTGGGACCATCACTTAGGACATCCCGCACCATGGGAGATAACAACCGTTAACAATCTTTTTATGCATTTTCCACACTTGATCGAGTCGTACTACTCAGGGAGGTATCATCAATGTGGCCTTCCATCCCCCAAATTCATGGTAGGAGTAAGCAGACTATTCTATGTACGGGATCATAGTTTCACGGTGTTTCAACCGAGAGGACATAAACACCACACTATTTTTTATCAGTGGGGATGCTTAGATCCCAACGTATCACCAATGTGACATTCCTCTGTGAATCACATCTAGCAGAAACTTCTGATATCTTGGATATTGGGCATCACTAATGTGAACTTCCCTCACCTATCAATTCTCACGAGAAAATTACCCTCGACAATGATTGAGTCTATTGGGGTGGGTAGTAAGTCCCTCAACTCGACCTTGCCAGTTTCCTCAATTATTATGATTTCCAAATCATAATACTCTCATGTAATAATCTGAAGTCCCCAAACTATGGACTCAGGAATTGGATGTTACTCATAGACCAAATCTATGGTCGAGAGCTAATGTTGTGCATGTGAATGAGTGCACATTAACTAAACATTCAATCTTTGTGTACAAGGCGTAATAACAACTAGCAAGCAACATAGATCATTCAATTTACAAACAATATGAATTAATACTAAGTAACAAGAATAATGGAATATAAGGAGAAAGTCATATAAAGTGATCAAGTATCCATATGAGATGCATCAGATGCATTATTGGTTATGCGTGCAGTACTCATCTCAATCCAACCTTATATTTATCAACACAATTAGCCTATGAAGAGGCTTCTGTACAGCGGGAGCCCTGAACTTCTTATAACACCATACACGGTAAGATCACATAATTCCAAATTACATGCAAGATATATGATGCTTAACCGACGAGCACACGGCATACACATTCCATATTTTATCATACTCAATTCCATTCAAACCAATTACAAGGTGTGAATCACACTAACAGTCATATTACAGTGCATTGTTGTGAATTCCAATCTCAATTCATGCTATACGTGTTAACTAACAAACAACAAAACATAAGGTCAAGTAAACAGGTTCGGCGAGGTCTTCGCCTGACGTTCATACTTGGTGACCTTTCAACGCACCTAACCCTGCCTCGGCGAATCTCTCTGAGATTTGGCCACAAGACCAGGGGGTTCAGTCTCGGTGACCACTTCGGTACACACTGCAGCGCACAGAAGTCTACTCGGCACACCGATACCTATTATGCGGGTCTTCATGCTCAGCAACCATCTCGGCGAGGTATTCAAGCTCGGCGAGCTCTTCAGCTGACATTCATACTCAACAACCTTTCGGCGCGCCGAGATGTCCGCCCTTAGCCCAAAATTCATGTTCGGTGAACCATTCGGCAAGCCTAAGAGTCCGCCGAACATCGCGAACAGGCTAAAATAAATGGGTTTCTCACGATTTATAACATACAAACAAGGGAAAATAACACTCATGCATATGTTTATCAAAATATAACAATATCTAACCCTAAAACAAAATATTAAACTAACATGAAAATGTCAAGATTAATCCAAACCATTCTTCAACTTCCATTACAATCAAGAAAACTAAATATATGAAATTGCTAACTAGGATCCAACAATTTACATCTTAGAAACATGGTATTAATTTATCATTCCAAATCAAGACAACCAATCCTCTCTTTAGCATTCTAAACATTCAAGAAATAGAAATTTAAAGAGCAAATGAATTTAAATCTACTTTAAATCAAGCATAGAGGTGAGTTTATCTACTTACCTCCTCAATAATGCATGAAACCTTCAAGCATTCAACCCATTTCCTTCTTTCTCCAAGCTCTCCAAGCCAAATCCAAACCCAAATGAAGATAAGAGAATTTGAGATTCTCTTTCTGTTCTCAACAAAACCTAACATATGTATCCGTCTAAGCCCTCCATCTCTCACCAACTCAATCTCAACCCTTCATTTTGCTAACCTCGTCCTAACCATCCAAATACACCCACTCTCATCCTATCCATTCAAATCTAACCACCCCAACCACTCAAATCTACACCACACATTCACACCCACTCTAATCCTCACCTTACACCTCACACCCACTAAAGACAAACAATCCCCTAGCTTAGATCTAAGCCATACAACCATAACAACTAAAATCCTAGCCCTACACCTCATCAACGAAAAAAAATTACAACTTTGCCACTCTCTCAACTCATAAGGATTAGACTACTATACATAGCAGTACTACCCAAAAATCTTATCAAGGTTGATCGCATGGTCGGATCTAATCCGATCGGCGATCCAACCAAGGGTAACAGTAATATATTATTCCTATTTAATGACTAGTTTAAGATATCTGATTAATACTGCCCTTAAGTCTATCAAGTTAAACCAATCAGTTAATGATCTAGGGATTCCTAGTGTGTTTTTGTGTGATTAAGGGTGTTAAGTGATTTAAACTAAATTTACTAAACGAAATTAGCTTATCAATCTAAATAAATTACTCTTCTATCCTAAGATTCTAAGTTTTTATTTTATGAATTATTTAGGTTATTACAGAAGGTCAGTTCCTTGGAATCCTCAAAATCCCATATCTCGGATTTTGGGTGCGACATAAAGACCTTCTTGGAGGAGAGGTAAATGATCATTCGATAAAAACAAAAACATCGCTTATCTAGGTCTTAACGACCTTCTTGGAGAAGAATGAAAAAAAAAACTCACATCTCTAAGTCATAAAGACCTTCCTGGAGAATGAGGCAAATAAACCATTGAGTGAAAATAAATCACTTCTCTAGGTCGTAAAGACTATCCTGGAGAAGGATGAAATAAACGTTTGAATGAAAATGAATCACTTCTCTAGGTCATAAAGACAATCCTGGAGAAGGATAAAGTAAACCTTGAATGAAAATGAATCACTTCTCTAGGCCGTAAAGACCATCCTGGCGAAAGATGAAGTAAACCTTGAATGGAAATGAATCACCTCTCTAGGTCGTAAAGACCATCCTGGAGAAGGATAAAGTGAGCATGACGATTCCCTTAAGCATAATGAATTCTTCGAAAGAGGGCTGAAACAATATGTCATGACCCGAACCAAATAGACCATTGGGGGCCCAGCGAAGTCCAGATAGTGACCTTCACTTCCTCGAAAGGAGAGTGGCAGTCGATTCAAGGCAATAGCAAAATTGAATGGATTTACATTCAAAAGAAAATAAGGAATTATTTACTTAATTACATCAAAGTAGCAGCAGAAAGATCAAAATATGAGTTCTAGGTTAAAAATCAGATTTAACCAATGGGATACAAACTAAGTATCAACTAACAAGGAAATTTAGCTAGTAGTACTTCAAAAATAATTATAGAAGCATTCAAGACATTTACAATGAATCACTAAGGCATGTAGAAGTCGTCCTCTTCCTCGTATTCTTCTCCTTCTTCAATATGCTCGGCAGCAGCTACAATTTCTAAGTTCCCTGAAATTGTTTGCTTAAAAGCATGAGCTAACTAACCAGTAAAAAATAGATTCAGGAAGATATAAAGTAAACCCTAAAGTCTAAACAGCCATGATAATTCAAGCAAAAACAACAAGCAGGAATATAGTAATGCAATGCATGGCGCAAATTGATTATTAAAATGAAATGAACATTCACCTAAACTATAAACATCACCAATGTAACTTATCAAACAATCTACATGTTATGCAAATGCAAACTCTAATAGAATGTCAATGTGAATTGTTTCCATGATCCAGCCTCTATTCGGGGTGTCCCAGCAACCTGAATTCGCCCCAGGGTGTTCCAGCAACCTAAAATCATCCCCATGTAATGGTCCATGGAATATGGCTATTCTACGTGTACAACGTAGTTATAAGGGCTTTCAACCTAGGAGGCACAATTCCCCCAACTATTTTGATCAGTGGTCCATTGACCAAGACTTGCAACCACCTGTGGTATCCCTCAGGAAATCATGATCACTTGACTAGACTACAGAGGCCCACCTCTGTTCCTTGGGTCTTACGCCCCCTGGCAAAGGAAGAGTGTTTTGGGTTAGCTACTCTCTCAACTCGATCCCATCGGTCTCCTCACTAAATGTTGAGTCACATCACTCTCATTGTCATCCACGAGACACAACCATGAGGTCTCGGGTTACAGGGTCATACTCTTCGACCACCGAGGTCTAGAGTCCATGAAGTGTCGTGAAACATGCACATTAACTAAGCAAGCATTTCATGGTGTACAATGTGAAAGAGAACAATCTAAAGTGTGTAATCCATTTACCTCCATGTATCTCACATGATATTTCTTTCGTTTAAGTTCTCAAGCATCATTTCTACTATCATTCATACATGTGCGTATACACCATGATTCAATCCATATGTATGACAACAAATATTAGTTTATAAACATCAAAGCATAAAAGTAAGTAGTCTAGTTCGGTGGGGTCCTCAATAGTCTTCGGCGCACTCAAAACCTGCCTCGGCGACCCCGTTGATGCACCCTTTGGTACACCGAAGCTTGGTTCGGCGACCCTCTCAACGAACCTCTCTGAGATTCAGCGACAAAACCAGGGGGTCCTTTCTCGGTGAACTCTTCGGCGACCATTTTGGCGCACCAAGGCCCATTTCGACGAGCCGAACTGGTCCTTGGCGACCTGTTTAGGCCCGCCAAGGGGTTCACCCTGCGCCCAGAAAGCGTTTGGCGACCTGTTCGGTGCGCCTAGGAGGCTGCCGAACGTCGCGAACGGACCAAAATTTAGGGGTTTTCTATTATTTTCTAGGTTTCTCAATCCACAAGAGTAAGGAGGTTAACATATGTGAATTGTAAGCAAGAAAAACACAAATTAACCACATTCAAATCATTCGAGCTAGACATACATTTTATCTCAACACAACAAGCATGAATCATGTGAAATTGCAGAGAAAACTAGGATTTAACTATTTATGTTCATGAATCTATACTTACCTGTTAGGATTTAAGCAACAAACATCAACAAATCAACACAAGAAGCTATCTTCTCCTCCAAGCCAAAACCAAAACAAATGGTCAAAATAGCTTGTCTCTCAAGCTTCTCATGCAAGACAATCTCCCATTGCCATGTGGCACTATCCAAGCCCTCTAATACTAACCACTTGCATCTCAACTATTCATTTCTAACTACTCACATCCAAACCTTTAATTTTTAACTACTCAATCCAAGCCATACACCTCATCATAACATAAGAATTACCATAATGCCATTAGTTCAAATAATTAAAGTTAAACTACAATACATCACACAAGGACCATAAAATCATAATAAAAATCATTGCATGGTCGGATCTAATCCGATCGACAATCAATTCGGCAGATAGAGTTATATCAAGGAATAGAAAAATATTAAATACTCACGAGGTGGTTTTTAGGCCGTTACATATATTCCATCGGCTATACCTTTTTAAAGACAGTACTTTAGGCCATTAAAAGCCCAAACGACTCCTTTTGTGGCCTATAAAAGGAGGACTTCTCCTCCTTTCTGGACACACAACTCAAACTAAGATCTCTTTTTTCCTTTCTTCTATTCTAATTTCAAGGTTTCTGCAATTTTTGCAACTGCAGAACTTTACTGTTAGAACATGAATAATTACCCTAATAAATTAAGATTAGAACTCAGGTTTAATCTAAAATTTAGTAAAGTAAACTCACTAATAGGCAAGATTAGTGCTCACCTAGTCCTTAATCCCATGAAGTTAAAACACTTTAGAATCACCTTTAGGCCTTAAGACTAACTAGGAGAACTAGATTATTTTAGGGAGCCAGCCTGATTAGTCGGCAGAGACCTTAACAATCTATTTAAAATAAAATAATCCGACAAGACAATAAATCATATCCAATAGTTCTAGAGATACACCTCAGAGCG
>JAUPMG010309868.1:0-16291 GCA_031762675.1 Pachysandra terminalis
AGAACAGAACACACACAGATCTGAGATTTCAATAATAAGACTACACCATCAAATACAACTTACCTGATCTTCTTCTTAGTTTGATGATCACTTATTGGCATTCTCCTTTTTCTTCTCTATCAGCTGGCGTCTACAAACACAAGTGTTCCCCTTAGTACACGAGCCAACCCAAACCAGTCTTCTTCTTCTCTTCTCTTCTAGGTCTCTTTCTCAATCTTAGATCTAGATCTAAAGGAAGAATAGGGTGAGAATGGAAATCCTCAACCCTTAAACCCTCCTACCATTCTCCTCAACCCTTACCATTCTCATCACCTTACACAATCAGCATGCTCGCTGATCGTTGATCGTGCGCCCAGCTCAACTGATTGAATCTTATAATTCAATCAGCCCCCATGTCTGTATAATATCAACATAACCCCCAACCCTCTTACACATATAACACAATACCCCATAATGATAATTAAGCACATATAATTCACTAATTAATTCTAGAAAATTACCAAATAATTATGTAAAATTGAACAATTAAATCTGAAGATTCTTTTAGTGGATTTACGTCCTTACAATCTCATGACCATATTTTCTTTGAGTGTCCTTACTCATGGAACATGAAAGGTGTGGGTTGCTGTAATAGAAAAGTGCAAATTGGTGTGTCCAAGGAGTTATATGGGTGGCAAAAAAGTGTGGTGTGGATAGATTTATGCTAATATAAGGAAGCTATGTTTTGGGGCTGTGGTGTGTCACTTGTGGAGGGAGATAAAATGCAAGGATATTTAGGAATGAATACAGAGTTGAATACTATGTATTGGACAAGATAAAGACGGATGTGGCAGACAATGCATCTTCATTATCAGATCAGGTGGTAGATTGTGATGTTAACAAAGTGTTGTGTAAAGAATGGCAAATTAGAGCATCTTTTTGTGGTGAATGTTAGATGGGAGGTCCGTCCTTTAGGCTTTAGGATGGTACAAACTGAATACTGATGGTGCATTGACTACTTATAGGGGCTTTGTGGTTGCTCGAGTACTATGAGTTGTTCTCTACCGTGAAATGGAAGCTGTTTTGCTGGGGATGAAGATGGTAGTGGAGTTGGATTTGAAGAATTGTGATATCTACAGATTCTGCTTGCGTTCAACAGTTACTGAACTCAGATAAGGAGTGCCCATGGGGTGTGGAATTTGGTTAAGGATCAGAGTGCACAATCCTCTTCTGTTATGTTTCAGGGTTTTTGTGTAACTGATGGAGGGGCATGGTGAATCGGAGTTTCAGTAGCTGCTGGGTGTTGTTGCATTGCAGATTCCTTTTCGAATAAAAGAAAACAAAGGCTCAAGGTAATAACATTATCCAACGGTGAGAACAAACTTGTTTAGCTTCATTATTCATTATTTAATTATTATTATTATTATTATTATTATCACCAATCCGGTTTTCACCTTTGTGGACACTTTATTCTAAAGAAGTCGTGTGTTTGCCTATCAAATTTATTTATTTAAAAAAAAAAAGGGACAGAATATGAAACATTATACAGTACATTCAGAGTTCAGACCGGATCAGACCACCCGTCAAACCACAGAACATGTAACTGTCTGGTTTACTTTTTGGGGGCGCCAAACAATTTTACTCCCTCGTATGTTTATATATCAATTTGTTTATAATGAATTCATGTATGAAAAACAATTTAAAGTTCTGTATAGAGACTGACTAGGTGAACCACTTAACTCATGAGCCAATCCGGGTTACCAGAACGCCGAGCGGGTGCGGGAGCGAGAGTGCATGAAAACGTGAGAGCGTCAAACTTGTAGTCCAGAGTAGGGTTGTCAATGGGTTTGGTTTAAACCGAAAACCGAAAAAAGTTGGTTTGGTTATGGTTTAGAAAACAAAAAACTAAATTAATTCGGTTTAGTTTTTGGTTAAGGCTTCGACTGAACCGAACCGAACCGTAAAAACCAAAGTAGATTATACATAATATATAGATCTATGTGTGTATGTGTTTCGTATAGAAAATAGTATTAATTTTGTCAAACCGACCCGAAAAACCGATTTTTTGGTTTCTATGTCGGTTTGATTAGGTTTTCGGTTTTTTCTATTATAGTTCAGTTTGGTTTTTGATTTTCTAATTCGATTTGGTTCGATTTTTGGTGTAGTGTAATGTAATTTGGTTTGGTTTAGGTTTGACCAATAAACAGAACCAAACCGACCAAAGTACACCCCTAATCCAGAGCGCCTAAAAAACATATATCTATATATATATATATATATAATATTTTAGTTTTCATTCTAATGCTCAACCACGTATGCAACAAAAGGAAATAATACAAGAACAAATCTCAATTTATAATTTTAATATAAAACAGATCTATTTTTATACTTTCATAAAACCCCAACAAATTACAAGAAAATCCCTTTATTTTTATAATTTTACTCTAATCCACATACTATAAATAGTATAAAATCAGATCTATTATTATATGGTCATAAAACCCCCTCAAATATTTTAAAAAAAAAACCCTTTATTTAAACAGTTTTATTCCAATCCGTATGTATAAAGTCAAATTCGTGGATTGGGAATGCTTTCGCGCTCAGAACGCGGATTCACTTGCTGAGGGCCAAAATGCTCCCCATGTTAAACGGATTCTGTGACATAGCCAATCCCTTGTTCGGTTCGAAGAGCGGATATATTTTTCAAAAAGTTGGTATTAGGATCCAGAGCCGGGATCTGCTGTGAGGGGATCCCAGTGTGGGGTTGCTGTGGGGTAGAGACAACCCTGGGGGGCGAAATGGTATTTTTGTCTCCTGAATGTGGGCCGGGGTGCGAAAATACCATTTCGCCCCCGGGGTTGTCTCTACCCCACAGTGAATCCGCCCCCTAAGATCCAAGGGCTCACAATCATCATCAAATAATTTAAATAAATAATTTTGTTATTCAATGATTATATAACTTTCTTTTAAAAATTCCTCAAATCACATTCTCTCAAAAATCACCAAGATATGCCTTTGTACCTCCATACTATGAGGCCCATCTGGTACGGAGGCTTCAAGGATCGGACTGATCCGGTCCGTACCACCCGGTCTATACCGCCCTATCCTTACTAGGATCGGCCATGATCGGTCTAATCCCAAGCTCATGAGGCTTTGGATCAAATTGGTCCAACCGATACCGATATCGACCGACCAGTACAACCGATTCAATGATCGGTCCAACCGATTCAATGTTTTTTTTGTTTTTTTATTAATTTATAAATTGAATGGTCTAGACCGGTTTTGATTTGGACCGATTCGGTATCGATCGGTCCGACCGATCCAATTTTAAAAACAAAAAAAAACAAACAAACTGAAAGTGATCCATTTTTGTACTGACGAATACCAGCCGGTATCACCAGTCCACACCGGGATCGAACGAGACCGATTCGATCCCTGATCCCGAGACTTTAAACCATGTATGGTCATACAATTGGATGGTTTTGATTTGTGGGATATTTTTTATACTATGTCCTTTCTTTTTTCTTTCTTTTTTGGTAGGCAAAAATAGTGAATTACACTTTTCTAGGTGTAGTACGTCCTAAGAGATCGTCCCTCAGAATACTTCGTAGTTCTTGAGGGGAATTTTTGGGTCCCCATAAGGTTTTAGAAGATAGTGAATGGCCAAGCTTTGCGAGAAAATTAGCTGCAAAATTGACTTTTCTATGTTGAAAATGTAAATGATGAGAGATGAAGGATGATCGAAGGAGGTGACAGATTTCCTTGATGTCCTTCTAATTTTCCAAGCGGGATCTTGATCACCTTTGATTTCATTTATGATTAAGAATCCATAAGAAGAATTTAATTTTCAGAGGGCACCTAAGATTCCAAAGTGAGTTGTACCAACTACTATTGGCATTGTCATGTTGGCTCAAGTTGCTAAGGAGGTCAATAGCAGTGTTTATCTTAAATTTACCGGACTGAGTAAGATCCCATATGAGAGAATCTTTACTCTAGTTTGGGTAAAGTGGTATGCTTAGGATTTTGTCTTGGGTAGTCATACTGAAATTGTGGGAAACAAGTCCCTATTCCAATCATTGGTGTCATGGTTAATTAAATCTTTAACCATCTGCAGGTTCTGATTTCTGGGTATAGTCTCAGTGTTAATTAAAGGGTCATCCTGGACCCATTTGTCATTCCAGATATTAATATCAGCACCCGAGCCAAAAAGCCATCGGAGTCCTAATTTTAGCTTATCTCGAATCTGAAGAATGCCTCGCCAGGCCAAGAAAAGCGAGAGTTGATTTTGGTATCTGCAAAAGAGTGATGTGTTAGATAATTGTTTGTATTAATCTTACCCAAGGGTTATCTGGTTCAGTCAAAATACGCAAACCAAGTTTCATCACAAAAGCCTAGTTAATAAGTTCAGATTTACACAAACCAAGACCTCCCTGATCTAGGGAGGAGCATATTTTATACCAAAAGAGAAGGTGGGTTTTGGAGGAGCCATCAGGTCTTGACCACAAAAAATCACGTTTCAATTTTTCTAAATAGTTAGTAATGTACTTTGGGAGTTCGAAACAAGTCATCACGTGCTAAGGAGTAGTGGATAAAGTGGATTTGATCAAGGTGACTTTACCTGCTTGAGAAAGTAGCTTACCACTCCAACCTTGAAGTTTGTTCTTGACTTTTTCTAGAATATCGAAGAACATGTTCTTGGTGATGTGTGTAGTGATTAGTTGTATTCCCAAGTATGTCTCAGAGGAAGTGGTATGCGGTATCCTCATAGATCGGGCAAGAATTCTACAAAGTCTATGTGGAAGATTGGAAAAGAACATCATTGAGCATTTATGATAATTCACTTTTTGTCCAGAAGCTTTACAATAGGAGGATAATATTTGAAGTAGACTAGAGCATGCTGCAAAGTTAGCTTTAGAAAATAACATGTAATCATCAGCAAACATGAGGTGAGATATGTGGGGTCCATTTCTCGAGATTTTTATTCCTATGGTCTTATCACTTGTATCTGCAATGTCAATTTGACGAGATAAAATGTCGGCACATAAAATAAATAAGTACGGAGATAAAGGGTCCCTGTCTCAAACCTCTAGCTGGTTTAAAGAAACCTACAGAAGCACCATTCAGAATGATAAATAAGAAGGTGTTGTAATACAAGTCATAATGAGTTTTATTCAATGACTGTGAAAACCGTGATGGTAAAAACAGACTTGATGAAATCCCAGTCTAACCGATCATAGGCCTTTTCCATGTTCAATTTAATGCCCATCCAGGCAGAGTGACCTTTCTTGTGTTTAAAGGAGTTCATTATTTCATGTGCAATGAGGATGTTGTTAGAGATATGTCTGTAGACACTAAAATTTTGTGTCACATCTATGTCAAAGAATTTGACCAAGTCAAAGTTGATTAGTCAACGGTCAAAACTCCACAAGTCAAGTCAAGACATGGGCCTAGGCAAAAATAGTGAATTACACTTTTCTAGGTGTAGTACGTCCTAAGAGATCGTCCCTCAGAATACTTCGTAGTTCTTGAGGGGAATTTTTGGGTCCCCATAAGGTTTTAGAAGATAGTGAATGGCCAAGCTTTGCGAGAAAATTAGCTGCAAAATTGACTTTTCTATGTTGAAAATGTAAATGATGAGAGATGAAGGATGATCGAAGGAGGTGACAGATTTCCTTGATGTCCTTCTAATTTTCCAAGCGGGATCTTGATCACCTTTGATTTCATTTATGATTAAGAATCCATAAGAAGAATTTAATTTTCAGAGGGCACCTAAGATTCCAAAGTGAGTTGTACCAACTACTATTGGCATTGTCATGTTGGCTCAAGTTGCTAAGGAGGTCAATAGCAGTGTTTATCTTAAATTTACCGGACTGAGTAAGATCCCATATGAGAGAATCTTTACTCTAGTTTGGGTAAAGTGGTATGCTTAGGATTTTGTCTTGGGTAGTCATACTGAAATTGTGGGAAACAAGTCCCTATTCCAATCATTGGTGTCATGGTTAATTAAATCTTTAACCATCTGCAGGTTCTGATTTCTGGGTATAGTCTCAGTGTTAATTAAAGGGTCATCCTGGACCCATTTGTCATTCCAGATATTAATATCAGCACCCGAGCCAAAAAGCCATCGGAGTCCTAATTTTAGCTTATCTCGAATCTGAAGAATGCCTCGCCAGGCCAAGAAAAGCGAGAGTTGATTTTGGTATCTGCAAAAGAGTGATGTGTTAGATAATTGTTTGTATTAATCTTACCCAAGGGTTATCTGGTTCAGTCAAAATACGCAAACCAAGTTTCATCACAAAAGCCTAGTTAATAAGTTCAGATTTACACAAACCAAGACCTCCCTGATCTAGGGAGGAGCATATTTTATACCAAAAGAGAAGGTGGGTTTTGGAGGAGCCATCAGGTCTTGACCACAAAAAATCACGTTTCAATTTTTCTAAATAGTTAGTAATGTACTTTGGGAGTTCGAAACAAGTCATCACGTGCTAAGGAGTAGTGGATAAAGTGGATTTGATCAAGGTGACTTTACCTGCTTGAGAAAGTAGCTTACCACTCCAACCTTGAAGTTTGTTCTTGACTTTTTCTAGAATATCGAAGAACATGTTCTTGGTGATGTGTGTAGTGATTAGTTGTATTCCCAAGTATGTCTCAGAGGAAGTGGTATGCGGTATCCTCATAGATCGGGCAAGAATTCTACAAAGTCTATGTGGAAGATTGGAAAAGAACATCATTGAGCATTTATGATAATTCACTTTTTGTCCAGAAGCTTTACAATAGGAGGATAATATTTGAAGTAGACTAGAGCATGCTGCAAAGTTAGCTTTAGAAAATAACATGTAATCATCAGCAAACATGAGGTGAGATATGTGGGGTCCATTTCTCGAGATTTTTATTCCTATGGTCTTATCACTTGTATCTGCAATGTCAATTTGACGAGATAAAATGTCGGCACATAAAATAAATAAGTACGGAGATAAAGGGTCCCTGTCTCAAACCTCTAGCTGGTTTAAAGAAACCTACAGAAGCACCATTCAGAATGATAAATAAGAAGGTGTTGTAATACAAGTCATAATGAGTTTTATTCAATGACTGTGAAAACCGTGATGGTAAAAACAGACTTGATGAAATCCCAGTCTAACCGATCATAGGCCTTTTCCATGTTCAATTTAATGCCCATCCAGGCAGAGTGACCTTTCTTGTGTTTAAAGGAGTTCATTATTTCATGTGCAATGAGGATGTTGTTAGAGATATGTCTGTAGACACTAAAATTTTGTGTCACATCTATGTCAAAGAATTTGACCAAGTCAAAGTTGATTAGTCAACGGTCAAAACTCCACAAGTCAAGTCAAGACATGGGCCTAGGTAAATAAAAAGTGATAATTCCGTCTGTCCATTATCAGATATGGATCGAGACACAAATATACAAGTTCGGCCCAACAACTAAATGTGGGCCCACAAGGAAAGTCACAACCCAAACATGTGACTAAATCCCATTTTATAGAGAATCAACATGTAGTAAGCAGATAAGGAATGTCATATTCTCTTAGGTGGCAAACAATATTAGGAAAGACACCTAATATTAAATCATGCTCAATTAAGGGCAAAAGATCCCCTCAAAGTAGCATGTTTCAATCAAGTCAAATTACTTCTAAATTTGAGGTATACAAATCGTCTCAATATGGAAGACTTCAAATCAAAAGGTAAAATCTCCTTTACAATGACAAGTTACAATAAATTAGATTATTGATAAAGTACGAGAATTCAATATTCTCCACATGGAAATTCCCAATCAAAGGAAGTCTCCATAACAAGGCAAGGACACCCTCACCTCTTGCCTATAAATAGAGATCTCCATACACAAGAGCTCTCAATGATCATAAATCTAGAAGAAAGCTTTGAAGCTTGGAGAAACTATGAAGAAATCTAGAAAAGACTTGGCGAAAGCTCACTCAAGTCTACATCAAGAATCCTCCACCCATTCTTTCTTTCTCACACTAAGAAGAAAGGAGATAAACGCATCCGGACAAGGAGAGTCCACAAACAAGAAGGCTCTTCCCCGACTACTTTGGCCTACAACAAGTGCTGAAAATTCAAATTCATTCTTTGAATACGCTCAAAAGCCCAAAGATCCACTTCAAGACGAAGCTTTCGATATCTTCCATAAGTCTACAAGCACGAACATCAAGTCGAAGACTTCGCGACAAATCCCTACGATTTCATTCGTGAAATCTACCACCTTCCTGATCGCTGCAAAGAAGATCAAATCAACCCAAGATCAAGCTGTTGCAGCCCTTGGCTCGAAGACACCCTGAGGAGATTGAATAATAGGTTTATCCTTTGTAAAGAATACAAATCATAGAGATTGTATCCATTCTTTCAATAAATCAAATTGACATTTGTTTTACACACTTTTCTTGTCTTTTATTTCGGATAAGAAATTTGTGTCTACAAATTTCTGGCACGCTCGGTGGGACATCTCTGCCTCTCATCTCCTTCTCCTACTACTCTTAAACCAAATCGGGAGTCATTCTTGATAGATTCAACGAAGATTCATACCAGTCGTAGCATCAAAGAGGCTACAAACACTTCAAACACTTCCGGGGAAAATGATACTAAGGGTCCTTTGACCCAAAGCAAGTCCAAGAATGTGGTTGTAGACACCACACCAACGGAGCCTCAGGTTGGTGCAAAGACACATTCAACAAAGGTAACTAGAGCATCTGCATCTACTAGACCTGTTATCTCTTTAGCCTCACTAGGGGCAAAAGGAGTATGGCCATTGATGCAAAGATGTTATCCATCCCATCAGGTAATCCAACCCTGGGAGCAAGCCAATGAGTTCTGTCTCAGACACTAACTCAAGCACTGGATCCCACTCGAGATCTTCTCCTGGACTCCAAGAGAGAAATCACCCTTAAGGAGCTCAGATCTCATGCCTACATCTTACTTAGTTGGCATGTCTGTTATGATGACTGGTGCTAGCACAATAAAGGAACAAGTGGCAGATATGGCTAGAGCCATTGCTAAACTTGTCAATACGGTTGAAGAGAGAGACTTACAGATTGCTACCCTCATGAACAGGTTGGGAGGTCAAAATATTGGAGAATCGAGCCAAGCCGAAGAACATCCTCCGGGTTACACACCTCAGATCACTCCAGTTGTTGGTGAGCATCATAAGACCTCATCAGCACAAGTTGTCAACCAGTTGGCCCAATCTGCGTTGGTAGTGTCTTTATCGGTCCAACAACTGCAGGACATGATAACAAACACTATAAGAGCACAGTATGGTCGTGCACCCCAAAATACGCTGATGTACTTGAAACCATACACCAAACGCATTGACAATATGCGAATGCCAATGGGATACCAACCTCCAAAGTTCTAACAATTTGACGGAAAAGGTAATCCTAAACAACATATTGCACACTTCGTCGAAACTTGTAATAATGCAGGTACATATAAGGATCTTTTGGTCAAGCAGTTTGTACATTCTCTCAAAGGGAACGTCTTCGATTAGTACACAGACTTGGAATCTGGGTTCGTTGATAGTTGGGAAAAAATGGAACGGGAGTTCCTAAATCGTTTCTACAGCACCCGTTGAACAATGAGCATGATAGAGCTCACTAACATGAAGCAATGGAGAGATGAACCGGTTATTGATTTCATTAACCGTTGGCATGTCTTGAGGCTTGATTGCAAGGACTACCTTCCAGAAGTCTTTGCAGTCGAAATGTGCACTCAAGGTATGCATTGGGGACTTCGGTATATCCTTTAATGGATACAACCGAGAACCTTTGAAGAGTTAGCTACGCGTTCTCATGACATGGAACTCAGCATACAAGCCAATGAAGGTCATAATATCCCTGTGCAAGACCCACACAATGGTAAAGAAAAGCAGGAGAACCGCAAATGGAGTAAATCTTCTATTAACCCCATCAATTCTGAGGACTCTTGGCCGTAAATATTGTTGTAGTGAAGATTTCGGCGAAACCTCGAAAGACATCTTTCCAAGATAATCAGAAAAAGAATAGAGCTACATTGAAAGAGCAACAAAAGAAGCAATATCCATTCCCTGACTCTGACGTCCCAGAGATGCTAGAGAAATTGTTGAAGCTGATGTTGATCGAACTGCCAAAACCAAAACGCCCTGAAGAGGCCGGTCAAGTAGATGATTCAAACTACTGCAAGTATCACCATATGGTTAGCCACCTGCTTGAAAAATACTTTTATCTTGAAAGAAAAGATATTGGATCTTGCCTGCTAAGAAAAAATTTTCCTTGACAATAAAGAAGAAGTGGCCACATCAAATCTTTTCACCGTTATGTTTGGGGTCTTTTGACCCTATAATTCTGCCAAGACAGCAAAGCCTCTACAATCCAACTACTAATGTGTTTAGTAGGATGGAAGAGACGAAATCTGTTCAAGCTTCGATGAGTGGGGGCATGAATGCAGCTAAATACGAGAAGGCAGAACTAGACGATGAAAGTTGGACCATGGTCACCCGCTGGAAAAAGGAGGAAGTCACATTTGTCCAAGGCTCAATCGACTCGACCAATAAGGTGTCCAAAGAAGACAAAGACGACAACCAAATCAAAGAAAAGAAAGTACAAAAAATGCTCCTTGATACAAGCCTAAACTATCTACAAAGCTCCTTGATACGAGCATAAACTATCTACGATGCTCCTTGATACGAGCCTAAACTATCTACAATGCTCCTTGATACAAGCCTAAACTATCAATGATGCTTCTTGTCGTACGAGCCTAAACTTCATGATACTCCTGGCCCATATGAGTCCAAACTATGAAAGGCAAAAAAAAAAAAAGCCTGCTAGGGCAAAAACCCGAAAGGGCGATCTAGGTAAAAAGAAAGGCACCAAAAAAAAATCCTTTAGGTTGAAAACCCAAAAGGGTAGCCTAAACAAATAAATGAACTGCATGTGACTTGATCCCTACTCGGGTACGTAGGCAACCTCCGAAGTTACTCCAAGTCCAGTCCAAATCACCATCATTTTCTAATCCTTTTTGAATAAACTGGATTGAATGTCATGATGATCATACTTTCTGTAACGACCCTAACCCAGAATTTAATAATGTATTATGGAATTTGGGGTCAAAATGTGATTAATAAAGTAAATGGGAGTGTGTACTGAAAATTAATTAAGTTTATACTGGGCTGGATTTGAGTTGGACGTGTGGAACACTAAATAGTGTAGTGCGCTTAAGTAATAAGGCTTAGTAATTCAAGTAATAAAGACATGGGCTAAAACTAATTGGGCTTAATACTTAATGGACTTAAATTAGGAGAAAACGTGTGGGCTTAATTATGGATTAAGGGTATCTTAGTAATTCACTTATTTAGATTCTTCCAGAAGGGTTAGGTTGAATAGATAATTAAGAAAGAGTTACTAATTGGATTTGGATTAAAATAAGTAATAGTGATTAGTTCGAATTAGGATAGAAGGTTTCCTATTGGATGAAGATATGAAGAGATTGGTTAGAAAGAAGGAGGAGGAAAGCTAAAAATCTATAAGAGAAGGTTATGAGGGGACGTGTAGAACCATAAGGAAGAAAGAGATCTAAAAGATTTGAGAGAAAAGAGAGAGAAGGAGAGAGAGAGAGAGAGAGAGAGAGAGAGAGAGAGAGAGAGAGAAATCGTTAGTAGCTAGATATGAGATCAAGAGGAAGAAGAAGCAGTAGGAAGGAACACACTAAGATCAACACAGGCATAATCGGTAAGTTGCATTTTCTGTATGGTTCACTTGGATTCAGAAGTCGTGATATGATGTTGTAATGTATAAAATGATTAAAATAATCTCTGGGTATGATTAGCATGTATATTAAATGATTGATCATGATTAACTAGGTATGTTGTTTGGATCTAACATGTTAAGATGGATTTATGTTTGAGGTATTATTAAATTGTTGTTGAACACTTAGAAGCATAAAAATATAATTTTATGGATGTGGGCACGAAACCCTAGAAGAAAAACCAAATTCTGGACTGAATCGTACGTTCGGTAGGTCCTTGGTACATACCGAGACATCGAAAGAACTACTTAGTAGGACACTCGGCTGATACCGAGCCATTTACCGAGCGAGAAAAACTTGCTAAACAATGTACCGAGCCTCGGTACATACCGAGATTCATACCAAGACCCTCGGTAGGTCACTCGGTACATACCTAGACATCTACCGAGAGTCACCAAA
Organism: Pachysandra terminalis; assembly: GCA_031762675.1. NCBI lineage: Eukaryota > Viridiplantae > Streptophyta > Magnoliopsida > Buxales > Buxaceae > Pachysandra > Pachysandra terminalis. The sequence goes on from JAUPMG010309868.1 coordinate 12,187, forward strand.
CTCTCTGGACAATCGACCGAACCTCGGCAGATGCCGAGGCATCTACCGAACTCCTCGATAGGAAGCTCGATAGATATCGAGACATCTATCGAAGACCAATGGACTTCAAAATTGATGGGGAAAACTCATTTGATGTTTTAAACATGAATATAAGATTTGTATCACTGCAAAATGGATGAATGTGGATGATATAATTCAATTTGAGTACCATGATTTATACACTTGCTCATATATTCAATTGTTGATTATATTGCATATATGTTGGAAAGGATTCCTGTGATGGCTTCCCAAGGATTGTTCGGGTGTATGGGCGCCCGGGCAACTTCCGAAGGGTGTTATCACCGGAGATCCTACGGATTGTTATGAAGGAGCCTTATGATGGTTTTCGAAGGATTATTCGTGTGTATGGGGGCATGGATAGTTTCTGATGGATTCTTTCACAGGAATTCCTATTGTTTGGAATACTTTTGATTAAGATAGAAATTGGTTGATATGGGTAATTGTCTTGGATAACAGACCTCCCTGAGTTGATTCCCTAAATGTACGTGGATAAACGTCCTCTTTGTAGGCCTCCCTCGATGTTAATCCCTAAATGTACGAAATAGCTTCGAGAATTGAGCCTGGTAGGTTGCGAATCCTACAAAACCACGATGTACACGTGGGATGATGTATTGTGGAGACAAATTGACCGTAAGGTCGTGGACCGAGGTGCTGGTGGAGATTTGTGAACCGGCTGATCACTGGATAGTGGAGTACTTTCGTATGAATGATTGGCATGATCGAATGATTTCATATTATGTTTACTATTATTGTTATTGTGCTATGATAATTGTATGATGTTTGGATTGATGTTATCCAATGGGGACGGATGACAAAAAGTTCTTCTTACTGGGCATTCCAAGCTCACGCAACCTGTTATTGTTGCAAGTTAAGATGATTGAATGATTGTGTGGATTCGATACTGTTAAAGTTTATTTTCTATTTTTGGATTAATAGCTCAAATATGATGAATAGGCTAGTTGAATAGATTTGTTTGGATTGTAGGCTCGTCTGAAGCCATTTGATTTGCATAATTTTGTTTCTTCCGCACTCTGATTGGTTTAATAGAAGCATTATTAGACTTTTATTGCTTGACTTTTGTTGTGAGCCGCATTCCATGGTTGGGAACCCGAAGGTTGCACCTTGTGATCCGTGCCACCGACCTCGGGATTCGAGCACCGGGATCTAGGGCGTGACACTTTATCTACAATAAGGTCCTGGAAAAGAAAAGAAAAAAGGATTGAAGGTTTTCCCTTTCTCATAAACTCTTGTCAATTCTTCGACACTTGGAACAACCTCATCATAAAAGCAACCAATGAAAGGAAATCCTCCAATGCGATGCAAGTCCCATGATGAAATGGAAAACTCACCCATCAAAGTATGAAGGGAGTTAGTGAATGGGCACCATGATTCACAGGAGGCTCGAAGGACATTTGCATTCCGATCATAAATGAAAAGGGATGTGTACAATGCGGTCTTCTTCAAAGTGTCACAGCATCAGCTAAAGGTTGTTTCTAGCCCATCCTTCGGTATAAGAGAACCAAGTGTATAGGCTTGCAGGAACTTCCGTATCTTGCCTCCTTGGTTGTAATAAGTCGGCCAAGAAGATCAAAGTCCTTTGATTGGTCCGAGTTTAAATGATGAGAAGACACCATCAATAAGGTTCAATGTTTGAACCTGATGTTTTCGGACCAGATAACTCTTTAGTGGACATAGTCCACCATTGAGTTAAATGAGGTGGGTTTTTTGAAACAGAATGTCTCGGAGCTAGTGACCCCATGGTTGGTGGAAAGACACGAAAAGCTATCCCATCTTCCATGGTCTCATCATCATCGTCGGCAATATTCATGCTCCACCCTATCAGGCTTGAAGGAACTTCTCCATCGTGCCTCCTTGGTGGTAATAAGTCGGCCAAGAAGATCAAAGACCTTTGACCGGACCAAGTTTGAATGACAAAAAGACACCAGCAATAAGGTTTTTGTACCCGAAACAATGTTTGAACCTGATGTTTCCGGACTAGATAACTCATAAGTGGACGTAGTCCATCATTGAGGCGGGTTTTCAGAAACAATATGTCTCGGAGCTAGTGACCCATTGGCTGGAGGAAAGATAGGAAAAGTTGTCCCATTTTTCACGGTCTTGTCATCGACATTAAGGACAGTCATACTCTGTTGTCCCATGCATGTCTGCTTTTACAAGTATAAAAGCAGACATGCATAATGCTTGTAGTTGATTTGAACAAGTTTTGTACAAAGCAATATTGGCCTTCTATGGATGCTTGCGAAGACCGGTTTTTGACAAAAAATTTTGACAAAGTTTTTGTCTATGATGAATGAAAAAAAAGGAGGAAAGAAAAAAAAAATTCTCATAAAGAAAAAAATATCTTTACAAAAAGAAAAAAAAAAGGTGAGGGGAGAGTGGGGTGACGTCAACCTCCCACTCTTCTCCCCTATTCTCACCTTTCCCTTTATCTCCCTCCCTGTCTCTCTCTTCTCCTCACACTCACTTAGTCCTCATCCTCAACAAGAGACGGGAGATACATGGTGAGCAGCTACAATGATCAGAATCTTGGTCGTGTCTCTTAATTCGAATAAAGACTTCCAACACATTCTTCATGTTTTAAACACGAACATTGATGAAAAAATAGGAGATCGTGTTCATTCGCTTCAGTCGGGGATACTGGTCGTCGTTCCGTCAACTTTGTTTGCAAGAAAGTCAATGTCGATATGAACAAAAGAGTTGGTAAGCCGAATAACCTCCACGGGCTACTTGGGCTGTGACGACTGTGGCCTCAAGTTCTGTATTGATAGCGACTGCTACTGAGCAAAGAGATTACAGGAAGGCTGTGATCAAGATGGAAATTTCGTTGCAGGAAATGGTGGAGGCAATCGTCGTTGGAGATCTTTGATCCCTATGAACGTCTAATTATCAGCTTCAGCTTCAGCAACGGTTTCACTTAATGTTACTAACAAATTCAAAATGACTAGATTTTTCTTTGCTTTGATCCATCGTGACGGAAAGTGACGAGGAGGATCACAAGGCTGGGTTGACTCGTCATATGGCTCACTCCATACTTCAAGATGCTGAGAAGATCACTCACCCGTCTCTCATCACTGTCAATCTTGTAAGGACCTGAACCATTAAACTTAATTAAACTTGATTAGTGACTAAGCTTAGTTCAAAATAATTAAATTAGTTCCACTAACCGCCTAGGTTTATACTCATTAGATCCCTTCAGAAATTTAGACTAATTAAGAAAGTAAATTAATTTAGGTAGCCAATCAGAAAGACCACCTGAAAAATTAGAGATTAATTAAGATTAATTAATTTAATAAGTTAATTAATCACACTCGTAGATTTTCGAGATCCATCTCATACTCACCTACAAAACCCCTCTAACAGAGCCCTCATAGATGGTCAGTCGAAAAATATAAAGCCAAAAACCTCGTTTGGAGCCATGGATGGAATTTGGAGCTCATGGATGATCATCCAAGTCCCGAATGCGCTACAAACCAACCTCGATCTACTCCGGCTACACCTCGAGTTGAGTTAGCTCCCTTGATGGTGTCATTTAGTTGTGTTTTAGTACTTTGACCTATGAGAAGGGTTGTTTGCTTCATACCCACCTTCTCCTAGGGATTTAGACCAATTTATTTGATGTATGTGGAACCCTAAACACCATACCATCTCATTTGACCATGCATGTGGAAAAACTCAACCCTAGGTAAAGAGAAAAAGGGAAAAAAAACCGCAAATCTTTACAATAGACCATATTAAATTGGAGTTCGACCACAATCGAGCCTTCCTGGGGAGTAAGACCAAGCTCTTAGTGAAATTTCCGCATCAACGGCCCTTTCCGCAGCTTCGGCACACCGAAGAGCTCGTCGAATCTCAGAGGCCAAATAAGGCTCTCGGGAATGTTCGGCCGAAGGAATTTAGGCACACCGAATAGGTCGCCGAAGCCTCCTTTAGGCGAGCCTAAGAGGTCACCGAAATATAAAGTGACCAAACCAACTTGACTTCTTGTCTATCGAGACCCATTTGGACCAAACCCCAAGGTGCCAAC
>JAUPMG010309878.1:0-16290 GCA_031762675.1 Pachysandra terminalis
ACACCGATTTTGTCTGTTATCAATTAAAAGACAAGTTTCAACACTTTTGTTCTTCTCGGTAAAAGGATCTGGCATGTGAGAGATGGGAGTGTTGTCGGTTCTTAGAAGAAAATTTACTGTAAAGCTTAATTAGTTCTTACCTCTCAAGGGTATTCCTCACTCTCTATCTGATATCAGCCATAAGTTTTTATTTCTATTGAACTTAATTTGGTAATCGGGTTATGCTGGCAAAACACCTGCATCATATGAATCATAGTTACAGGCATTCTGATACAGTGATTTTGAAACAGTGTTTTTTGGGATGCCTTAATTTGATGCATAAATGTCGATTATATGTAGAGGGAAAACACACTGTTAACATTAGGAATTGAAGTATCTAGAATATATCTGTAATATAATGTTTTCACCAAAAGACAAGAAGACAAATCATGCATATATACGCACATATGTATAGTAAATAAGGGCTTTATTTTCTGGTGTGTTCTTGGTTGAACAATCTGAACATATGCTGGCAAAGCACCTGCATCATATGAATCCCAGTTACAGGCATTCTAATTCAATGATTTTGAAACCATGTTTTTTGGGATGCCGTAATATGATGCATAAATGTTGATTATATGTAGAGGGAGAACACACTGTTAACATTAGGAATTGAAGTATCTAGAATATATCTGTAATATAATGTTTTCACCAAAAGACAAGAAGACAAATCATACACACACACACACATATGTTTGGTAAATAAAGGCTTTTATTTTCTGGTGTGTTCTTGGTTGAACAATATGAACATATGCTGGCAAAGCACCCGCATCATATGAATCCCAGTTTCAGGCATTCTGATACAGTGAACTCTTAATCATTAAATTATATAGTTCCCCTTATTCATTTGTCAAGACTGTCATTGAAGCAACATAAAGATTTCATCCGTTTGTTTGCTTTTCCTTTCATTGTCCATTGAAATTATCTCCCTCCTTAATGGTTTGTTAAGAAAATTTGTTGGATTTCTTACTCTACTTTTAAGAGCCTTGAATTGTATTCATAGCGTTTTCTTTTTTCAAATGTCGTCAAATTTGTTCATTTACAAATATTTACTTTTACTTGCTCTTTTCTGGTAGATAACTATTTTCAAGTTCAGTGTCAAAATTTCATCCCAAGTTTTAGAAATAGCATTCATCTTTTTATATGGCAATATTTTCAGCATCTTGTTTATACAGTTGCATAGTGTTTAAACTCGGTATTGGATCGGGGATCGTCTCGGTCCGATACCAAGTTGGATTGCCGATCCAAGCATTGCCCAATTGTTATTTTTTTTTAGATCATAAATTTTTTGAGGGGTGTCAGACGATCCGTATTGGATCGTCTGATCTGATTTGTCCTAAACCGATTCAGATCGTCTGGATCGGACGATCTGACTTGGTTTCGAACTGAGTCAGAGAACTTTAGCAATTTTCAGGATCGGCTTGGGATCGTGACTCGTTCCGAGCCGATCCCAAGTTGTATCGGCCGATCCGACTCGGGATCAGCCAATACTTAACACTATGAACAGTTGAGCTCATAATCCTTCTGCTACTTTTAAGATTGACCAGTAGACATATGTGGCCAGGGTTGTAAAGTGAAGGACTTGGTCATCCAACCTAACAATTTTTTTTTTCTTTTACCTTTTCATGTTATTATATCTTAAAGCAGATGCTATTTCAGCACTGGAAAGGTGGATCTGGACTTGTCTGAGTATTGAACAACCACGACTAATGTAAACGACTTTAAGCTACGAAGTTTTAAATTATGTTCTTAAACCTTGAAAATGAATAAACCTTTTAAATACAATGTTAGTTGTCAGCTTGCCAAGTTGGTAATACCTTTGGTGATTCCTCAGTACTTGGTATAAAATCCAAGTTCATTAACTCATGTACTTGTCACCATATTAGCAACTTGTTCTGCTTTCTGATTTATCTTTTCATCTCTTCTTAATTATATTATTTTCACATGCTGTTCTCTTGCAGTAGCGTCCTCTAGAAGAAAAAAAAATTCTCATGTTTTTTCAATTTATTCGTTTTTACTTTTCCAAAACAGATCCATGTTATGCTGCTTTCCATGATGACGAATGGGGAGTTCCTGTCCATGATGACAAGTATGTCATCACCGCCTTTTTCACATTTTTTTCCAAAACCAAAAGCTTTCCAATCCGAATATAAAACTTCATCTAATAGGATTTGCAGTGTGCTGATAATAATGACAACTGCAGGAAATTGTTTGAGTTGCTTGTCCTGTCAGGTGCTTTGGCTGAACTTGCATGGCCTGCCCTTCTCAGCAAAAGGCATATATTTAGGTATTGTTTTACTCTCAGCAATACCCCATCTCAGCCATTTGATCAGCAGATGCCTTTTGTATTGTTTTCTGAACAGAATTTTTACCATCTAAAGAATGTAAGACATCAAACGATTAGCATCATTTGATGGGTATTTCTTGCAGTATGGAGGGAGACTCTTCTTCCTTGCTCTCTGCGATATAAAATTTTGACCATGCAAAGAATGTGAGACATCAAATGATTGCTATCATTTGCTAGCTTTTGACTTTGAAGATCTGAAGGGACCTGCAGCAAATGGCGGTCCATTTCCACTCTTGCTCCCTTCATTATATATTCTCTTTTGACATGTGTCTGTTTACAGGGAAGTGTTTGTGGACTTTGACCCAGTTGCAGTCTCAAAATTGAATGAGAAGAAGATAACAGCACCAGGAAGTACAGCAAGCTCCCTATTATCGGAGCTAAAGCTGCGTGCAATCATTGATAACGCACGTCAAATAACATTGGTAAATTCTATCTTTAACTTTTTTAAACTTTGAATTCATAACTGCAGAACTAAGTTCTGCATTCATTGGTTTAGTAACGTATGCACTATTACTTTATGAGGACATAATGGAAAATGTTACTATTCTTCAACATGTGGATGAATCTAATTACCAACTCCCCAGCAATATAAATTTATTTTGACTAGTGTAAGCAACTAATCAAAACGCACTTTCTTTTGGGACCATTTTCCATGTGTGTTTTCTTGTGATTAACTTGTTTTATAGATTGCCCAATCGGGTAGATTAGATGGGAAGTCTTTGTCTGATGGGCATCCATTATTCCACATGTTTGGCCTAGACAGGACAAATAGTAAACTAGGCAAGGTCCTTTGTATGCCCGACCATGATATTCCTCTAGTTTCAAAATTGGGATAGAACTTGACCTAACTCGACCTAATCATGAATCATCATTTATTGAAGATGCCAGCTTGCTAAGTTTGTTAATTATGTGAATGTTGATACCATATATCCTAGTTGAAATTCCTCTCTTTTTACCCTTGAAGAAAATAACAAGAAGTTAACTTGCTAAATAAATTTTGAGTTACAACAGTTCCCGCCATGATTGTCTTGCAGCTAACTCTCTGCCTGCCTGCCTACCTGATGCAGATCGTAGATGAGTTTGGATCATTTGACAAGTATATCTGGAACTTTGTGAACCACAAGCCTATAGTTAGCCGATTCCGATATTCACGGCAGGTCCCCGTGAAGATTCCGAAGGCAGATGTTATAAGCAAAGACCTGGTGAAGAGGGGGTTTCGGAGCGTGGGACCAACTGTCATCTACTCCTTCATGCAGGTAGCCGGAATAGCAAACGACCATCTTATCAATTGTTTCAGATTCCAAGACTGTGTAGATGCAGCAGAAGGCACCCAAGAGGCGTGCATCAAGACCAATGCCGAGGAGAAGGCTCTGGACACAATGGGCCTGGGATTAGCAAGAGCTATTGATGAGTTGAGTTTCTCTTCAGATTGATTCATCAAGATTCAGGCTGGCGGGTGAATCTTCAGATCTTGATGTACAACATTGACAGGTAATTAACTACTCCTTTGGGTGGTGGGGGTCGGTCCCAGTGGCGGAAGGTGGTCGGTCGTATGTGTACAAAAGAAAAATTATGAAACTTGTTATGCATCTTGATTTGTTGATTATAAATGGAGAAGTGGTCTATCAATGTTGGAAACGTCGCAGAGGTAAAGAGAGCCTGGATGAGATGGATGTAACTTCCTTCTTTTTTGTACAGTGAAATGGTTTTACCAAACCATATTACCGTTGTCAAACATATTTGCTATGTTAGGTCTATCCGCATTCGATTAATGTCTTGCAATAATGGGAGCAGGCTGGACCGGCCGAAACCCAGTCACTGCCTCAAAAGGTGCCGAACAGCGTAGCCACATCATTCAGTTGCGTTTCTAATGGGACTGTGTAGGACAAAGGAGCTGTGTGTTCACTTTGAGTAGTACAAAGACGTTGGTATTACAATGGGTTGTGCTGTTTGTTGATGGCAGCTTGATTATTGCCTAGATCCATGAAAGGGAGGTCAAGGTTGTTTATTTATTTGATGTGGGGCTTAAGCCTGTTCCCTTGACGAAGTAAAGGCTGTGGCTAACTTGGTGTACTAATCTGTTCCCTCAACTTCTTACTTCTTTCTTCTTTCAAGGCTCTACCTAAATGTTCAACCATTTATCGTGTTGATTTGGGGAAGGGATATCTTACCTTTCTCACAAGGGTTTTTAGTACTTTTGAGTTCCGCTAGATTTAGGGGTGCCTTTTGTCACGTGGCAAATGTGTTTTGGACAGAAATTTTGTATGTGAGGTGGGATAAAAAACAAAAGAAGTGGAAGTATGTAGGTGGACTTGACCAAGTCATCTTCCATGTATTAATTCTGATTACCCAATTTGTGGGTAGAGGTTGAAATTTAGGTTATAATAAAAAAAAAAACATTAAAATTAGTTTTTTTTTTTCTTCCCTCTAGTCTAGAATATAGACTGCTTGGATAACTCGTGTTTCCACCCATATTTTCACAAATATGATCAACGGATTAGATTTTGTCACATGATTTGAATCAGTACACGATCTCACAAAAAAGATCGATCATCGGTCATGATCAAAGTGATTTTGACCGTCAAAGAAGCAATTCGTCCGTGATAAAAAAATTGGTCATGGTCGATGATAGGTCGGAAATCGATTGGTCGCGATAAATAGTGGGTCGTGTCACATTTTGACAGTAACCATATCAACTAGGGATCGATTAGTTGCGATAGATGGTGGATTGTGTGACATTTTGACAGTAACCATGTCGATCGGGGATCGATTGGTTGCGATCGATGGTGGGTCGTGTCACATTTTGATAAGTACACTCTATGAATACTAGGGGCATAACCCTGAATCCCAAGCTTGACTCTCACCCCTCCTTTACGTACTCCTAAGGGATGGTACAACTCACATAAAAATAAACTACACAATATCCACAATACAATAACAACGGTAGTAAAAGATTCATATCAAAACATAATAATATCCTCTTGTAGATATGAAAAATGGTAAGGGCAGATAGTCCAATTACAAACTGCCACGTGTCCGGACTATAATCGACACGTAGCAAGATCCCCACTAATACTCAAGGGTATAACCCACGGGAACTTCCTAAGGAAGAATCCTGGTCGGTTCGAGGAACCGGTTCAAGAAATATACGACTAAGATAGAGATATAGGGAGAATGTAGTGCGTTACGTGAGGACCCTTTATTACATAAATCACGGGATGATCAACACCCTTACAATGAAAATACAATGATGCTGATATTAACAGGTATTCCATAGCGGGATGCCACTCCTTTACCGTAGGATGCCGAAAGTACTAAGGTTCGAGGACTTCGAAAGTACTAAGACTAATAGCCTCGATGGCGCAAAGACTACACAGTCTCGACGATGCCAAGGCTAAATAGCTTTCATTACCACGAATATCTACTGATCGTCAATGCCCATATTAATGTGTTGTGAGGCTCGCCAACACTTGGCCGTATTTGGGGTTATAGGCTATGCCACGGTCTCTCAAGTGGCAAATCTATAATTATCTACACTACTTTTGATTGGTCCACCTAAGAGATTGGTGTACATGATGTGTACTATCTCAGGTGAATGTTTTAACCACTGTCAGAAACGATGGTTAGGAATTCTAAATGTACTTAACGTTTCTCCCAACTCTGTAAATAGAGGCTCACTTTCCTCGAAAACGATGATAAAAAATAGAGAGAATGAAAAAAGGGGAGACCTCTGTCAAAATTACCAGGCCTTGAACTACGTCTGACTTGATCCCTATTTGGGTATGTAGGCAGCCTGCAAAAGGTTCAGTGACAATCTCAAGTAGAGCCCTAGGGCTTGGAGAATCTCTAGCACCTTGACCCACTATTTTCCTTAGCCTGGTTCGACCAGTATTAGACGGTCTACCAGTCTTACTCTTTAGTTCTTCTAGAGACGGGATACAATCACACGTTGATTTAGGTTCCTGTCGGTCAGTAATATCATACTTGGTGACTATTCACAAATACACCAACTACATTTTGGCCACTTCACTGGGGACTAGGTCTTCTACCTATTGATCACTATTAGAAGAATGGAAAGACATAAGAGAATAGCAAAGGCCATGGATCAAGTAGGAGCATCATCTCCTCCTGCTGAGGAGGAGAGATGCGAAGCAAATCTACCAGACGACCTGCAGAAGCTGGAAGAACAACAAGATGCAAATTACTACCCTGATGATCATGATGGAGATGATGAGAATAAAGATAAATAAGATAGAGGAAGAACAGGCAAAGATACTGGATCTATTGCAGAAAATGATCACATGGGAGAGTCACATCTCCACACCACCAACGGAGCCAAAACACCACCTATAGCATCTGTGGTAACTCCTGTGACTACTCCAATAAGTGCGCTTCAATCAGACTCTGTGAACAAGAGTGGCTTCATGACTCGAGAGCAGTTCATGAGTCTCATGCAGAAGGAGAAGGAGAAGCCTATTGAGTTTAGTAGTGACACCAGACCTCCGTACCCGATGACGATCATGAAGAAGCCATATCCTGTAGGGTATGTAGTACCGTTCTTCATGCCACAGTACAATGGACGATCAGACAATGTAAAAGAACATGTGACTAAGTTCACCGGCGTTATGTGAGCATTTGCAGGTGATGATGAATTGAAGCTGAGGGAGTTCTCTCGATCTCTTACCCATAGTATAATGGACGATCAGGCAATGTAAAAGAACATGTGACCAAGTTCACCGGTGTTATGGGAGCATTTGCAGGCGATAATGAACTGAAGCCGAGGGAGTTCTCCCGATCTCTTACTGATCGTGCCTACACTTGGTATGATAATAGTCCCCACGAATTTATCCTTAACTGGGAGGAGATGAAAGTAAATTTCTTGTGAAAGTTATTTATCGTGGAGGAACATTGGAGTTGGGAAATGAGAGGCAAAAATCCGATGAAGGGCTTGAGCCATATGTGAGGCGATTCCATGACCTTGCAATTGACTGCCGCAAGACAGCTACAGAAGACAACCTAGTACAAATGTGCATCGACGGAATGATGAAGGACTACCGTCTAGTGCTGGAGAATCTGAAGATAGATACATTCACTCTCCTTTATGAGTTAGTAAGGCGTACCGGACGTACAATGGCATTAAGGGGCGATGTTGCATAGGAGTCTAAGGAGAAGTCTACTTCGCCATATGGCAATTACTCTAATCGAGAGAAAACGTTGTATCATTTACTAGACTAGTCTATTTCATTTTCTTTTATGCTCAAGTTCATAGGGATAATTTGTAGTTATTTCATTACCAATATGAGTTTTTAACTACATGCAAAATATCAAATACTCAAAGAAAAAAAGAAGGAACACTGACAATATAGATATCTATAATACTACCAACAATCCACAGCAATCTAATGTTACTAGCACCTCTAGAAGTTGGACACGCAATGCATCGATCTTAGCTTCGCGATTGGCTACGTGGGACTCTAAGTCCTGACGGGTAGTAGAAGAAACCCACAAAGATTTCTCCATGGCGTCCAAGTGCGTTATAAACCAATCTAGCTTCATCCCAGCTGCGAAGGGATCCTCTAGCTCCTTCCACATATCATGAATATCCTCCACGGTAAGTGTAAAGAGTCGTGTCTCCTAAAGACATCCAATCAGCGAACATGCAACTGAGTAGAAGAAGGTTCAAAGATGAAGACTTAAAAAAAAAGATATCTCAATACCATGATCACCATAATGATCAATGATTCTCCGAAGAGTTGAACCGTAAGCAGAAGGAATGAATATCTTCTTTACCAGCATAAAGCGACTGTCCGCTTCAATAGGAGGAAGTAGTGGATCAGCATAAGTATCCACACTTCTCGGATTCAAGAGTCCATCATCAATAGAATCATGAGAATGACCACTCTCACTAGAGGCGTCAACATCACGAACGCCCTCCTCATCGAGAATCGAAGATCCTGGTAGTATGTCCATGATTGGATCAAGAATCATCGCTTGTCTAGAAGGAGTTGACAGTAGGGAGCGCGAGGACTACCCCCCTTCTTTGTCATTTGAACGATTATCTTCTTCGAAGGCACCGAGGAAGCAATAGGAGTTTCCTCCCTTGCAAGGGGAGTATCTGTATTAGCATCCCCTACACCTGGAGAATAAGACATTGATGCATGGGGAACTCATCAGCAAGGAATAAGACGATGACTCACATAAGCAAAGGATATGCTTAGAGTGAAACATATACTTGCAAAGAGAATACCAGTAGTAGCGTCCCTAACACCACGAGTAAGAAGACATTGACGCATCGGGGACTCCCTTGGAAGAGATAAAATGATTACTTCACATAAGCAAAAGATACGCTTAGAATGAAACATACACTAGCAAGAGAAAAAATCAAAGTCTCGCCTCTCTTAGTCGAGCGTGATGCAAAGGAAATACTAGGAGAGACTACTGCTATTAACACCATCCTATCTGACCCAAGGTTGCGATGTGGGGTATTAACTTTGATATTGATAAGGTCAGAGTCATGAGTTTGGACTCCATCGATGTCATGTCCCTCCTCTTCTTCAACCTCATGATTAGAGGTAGGCATCTCCTTATCCAGAATAACGACTGGGGGACGACCCATACTATGCTGATTACCCATACATTGCTGATATCTCATACTACGTGGATTGCACTTCGAAGATAAACCCGAATGATCAGTAAACTACACCTATGAGAGAAAGGGCAACAAGATCAGAAGAATCAAGTCCCTATAATGATAGTAGAAAGGAAAGTATGTGTGCAGACATTGGCTTTTGAGGATTTCCGCAAAATCCCAAGGATTAACTGTTGATGACTTCAACAAAGTTCCGCGGATGATCGGTCTCGAGGAGGATTGATCATAGAGAGGCCGTTTTGGGGGTCCAAACAACTTTAAACAACCGAAACTCATCTCATGTCACAACATAGCACTAAGTCTTGTAGATCTTGTCGAGGGCTTTCCGAAAAAGTATTATAAGTCAAATTCCGACATCGGAGCCGAAAGTTATGCCCATTTGATGTTTCAATGTGCGCAGTACATTATATTTCAATCCAACGTTTCTAAATGAGCATATGTGGTCACCTCTACTACATCAGGAAGGCTATGATGCCCAAATATAATATAAGGTCCTGAAGAGGATTGATCCCGAAGGGGATTGGTCTCGAGGATGATTGATTCCGAGGAGGATTAATCCCTAGGAGGATCGATTCCGAGGAGGATTAATCCCGAGGAGGATCAGTCTTGAGGAAGATCGAAGATGATTGACCCGAGGAGGATCGGTCATGAGGATACTTGATTCTAAGGAGGATCGGTACCAATGATGATCGAATTTTGAAAAAAAAAAAAAAGCTATTTGAGATACCTTGTGAACGTCACCTCAACTAATTTAACATAAGAAAATAGGGGCGTCAAACTCGAGGATGAGGGGAGCATCGATGATTGTCTTCGGATTCAGGAGCAGAGGGCGGCATCGAAGGCAGTCTTCGCCTGCAGGTGAGGTGGCACTAACTGAAAAAAAAAATTAAAAATATGACATTATGCCTGATGTCAGACCAATGCTGATGGAATCTCGAGGAGACTGATCCTATTATCCCTAGATCTCATGAATAGGGGGACGATAAAAGCTATTCCTAGACCCTAGAAACATAGAGGAGCGTCAAAAATAACTACCGTTTACGAATAAATAAAATATTTATTTATTACCTTGATAATATTATTAGTCAATTACGAATACCAGATTTCATGAGCGGGAATAAAGAGAAAACAAAAAAAACATGTAAGACGTTCTTTGACGTCATATCCTCAAACCAAATAAAAAACAATATATGCTTTAACGTTGACGTCATGATATAAAGAGTCCAAGCATTAAAAACAAAAGCAGGGGACTTTAATCCCGAATATATTTACATTAGGAAAGGTTTCTGACGCCCAAGCATTAAAAAAATTAAAAGAGAAGGATTTTAGCATCTGCATACCTGTAGAAGGCTTTGACGCCCAAGCATTAAAGAGGGCTTTGACGCTAAATACATTAGCAATAGAGGCTTTGACGCCTAAATACAAAGAGAATAGCTTTGACGCTTAGGCTGATGACGTTAGCCTTTGATGTACGGAGGCTTCGTCGCGCAGAATATTGACACAGTACTTTGACGTATGGAGGCTTCGATGGATGAAGTATTAACGCACAGGGCATTGAAGTACGAAACATTGATGTACAAAATATTGACGTTCCAGATAGCAGAATCCCAATCCTATAAGGATTGGTACCAACGTCGGAAGCTGATTTCAAGCGAGTGATGTGGTAGCAGGTAAATAAATAATTTATTTATTTAAAAAAAATAATTATCAGTCTCGTGAGAACTGATAGTACTGGCGCTAGACCCTAGGAGCAAAGGGGGACGTCGAAGGCATCCTCTGCCTGTGGGTGAGTGGGCGCAAAAAAAATAATTGTTTTCTTTTACTTTTAGTCAAAATAATATATTTAAGTCCCGTGGAGACTAATAGTAGTAAAGGCAGCCCCTGCCTACAGGTGAGGTGGTGCCAGGGAAATAAATTATTTATTTATTAATAATTAGTATCGATCATGTTGTATTGATACTACCGTATCATTCATGTTGAGGGGAGCATCAAAGACAGTCTCCGCTACAGGTGAGGTGGTGCCAGGAAAATGCATTATTTTTATTAACTTAAACAATTATTATCAGATCATGTGGGAGCTGATACTACTACTACTACTACTTGTGTAAGGCCCCAAGAGCAAAGGGGCGTCAAAAGCAGCCCTCCATCCTGCGGATGAGGTGGCGCTAGGCACTATCATTATGATTCATTATCACCAAGTCCCGTGAGGACTAGTGTATGTACCAAAGGCCAAGAACAAAAAAGGGGCGGGATCAAAAGCAGAACCCAATCTTGTGAGATTTGTCCTAGCGTCAAACAATGTAAGCCAACGACGACCATCATATTACCACATGACCACGGTGGGATGCCGATATAGAGGTGTGCCTCATATTCACCATAGAGATGCGTCTCTATACTTCATGGTAGGATGCCAATACTCTACGGCGGGATGTCGACTTAGAGATGGTCTCTATACTCCCATGGCGGGATGCTAATACTCTACGCCATGGCAATGCTCAAAGGCAGTGACTGACGCACGGTGACAATGTTTGTCAAATCATACCATGACCACGCCAATATCTTGAAGATGATCGTCGTGATCAGGGGGACTGAAATGTAGATATGAACATGGTAAGGGCAGATAGCCCAATAACAAACCGCCATGTGTCAGAACTATGATCAACACGTAGCAAGATCCCCACTGATACTCATGGTATAACCCACGGGAACTTCCTAAGAAAGAACCCCGTTCGGTTCGAGGAATCGGTTCAAGAAATATACGACCAAGACAGAGATATATGGAGAAGGTAGTGCACTACATGATGACCCTTTATTACATAAATCATGGGATGATCAACACCCTTACATTGAATATACAATGATGCTGATATCAACAGGTACTCCATAGCGGGATGCCAGACTCCTTTACAGCAGGATGCCGATGTAGAAATACCTCTTAAGTTATAGTCGAGAGCACCCACTTGCGATGGGACAACCCCTATGGTTCTTGAGAGCCCCACTTGTGCTGGGACAACCTCTCAAGTCATACTCGAAGGCACCCACCTGCGATGGGACAATCCTTCCGGTTCTTGAGAGCCCCACTTGTGCCGTGACATCTTCTCATGTCATATTCGAGGGCGCCCACCTACGATGGGACAACCTCTTGGGTTCTTGAGAGTCTTAGAGGAATGACAGCCCTGGATGATGTAAGACGTCGATGATACCTCCATCTAGAGCAATGCTCGACAACGTTGAAGGCGAAACTACCTTCGTCTAGAGCGAGGCTCGACGACGTTGAAGGCGATACTACCTCCGTCTAGAGCGAGACTCAAAGACGTTGAAGGCAATAATACCTTCTTCTAGAGCGATGCTCAACGACGTTGGAGGCGATGCGACCTCCATCTAGAGCGATGCTCTACGACGTTGAAGACGATACTACCTCCGTCTAGAGCGAGGCTCGACGACGTTAAAGGCGATACTACCTCTGTCTAGTGTGATGCTCGATGACGTCGTAGGCGATACATACCTCCGTCTAGAGCGATGCTCGATTACGTCGTAGGCGATACTATTTTCCGTCTAGAGCGATACTCGATGACATTGTAGGCCATACTACCTCTGTCTAGAGCAAAGCTCTAAGACATAGAAGGAGATAGTATCTCCGTCTAGAGCGAAGCTCTAAGACGTAGAAGGTGATACTACCTCTGTCTAGAGCGAAGCTCTAAGACGTAGAAGGTGATACTACTTTTGTCTTAAGCGATGCTCTAAGACGTAGAAGGTGTTACTACCTCCATCTAGAGGGAACCTCGACGAAGTAGAAAGTCACACAGTCTCGAAAGTACTAAGGTTCAAGGACCTCGAAAGTACTAAGACTAATAGCCTCGATGGTGCCAAGACTAGACAGTCACGACGATGCCAAGGCTAAATTGCTTTCATTACCACGAATATCTACTGATCGCCAATGCCAATATTGAGGTGTTGTGAGGCTCGCCAACACTTGGCCGTATTTGGGGTTATAGGCCATGTCACGGTCTCACATGTGGCAAACCTGTAATTATCCACACGACTTGTGATTGGTCCACCTAAGAGATTGTGGTACATGATGCGTACTACCCTAGGTGAATGTTTTAACCATCGTCAGAAACGATGGTTAGAAATTCTAACTGCAATTAACTTTTCTCCCAACACTATAAATAGAGGCTCACTTTCCTCGAAAAAGATGATGAAAAAGGGAAAGGATGAAAAATGGGAGAGACCTCTGCCAAAATTACCAGACCTTAAACTACATCTGACTTGATCCCTATTTGGGTACGTAGGCAACCTACAAAAGGTTTAGTGACAATCTCAATTAGAGCCCTAGGGCTTGGAGAATATCTAGCACCTTTGACACAATATTTTCCTCAGCCTAGTTCGATCAGTATTAGACGGTCTACCAGTCTTACTCTTTAGTTCTTCTAGAGACGGGATATAGTCACTCGTTGATTTAGGTTCCTGTCGGTCAGTATTATCGTACTTGGTGACTATTCACAAATACACCCACTACATCTGTGAAACCACAATCACCCACTCGGTGAATAAGTAAAGTTAATACATCATAATCCAGAATCATGGAGTCTAACTGCTCCCAAGACTATATATTACAAAGTACTCAGTCTCATATCACATCCCAGATCTAGTAGCATGAATCCCTATGTGGGTTGTACGGATCACGAAGCACGACCTTCGGTTCCCAACCAAGGAACACGGATCACAACAAAACAAACAAGCGTACACGAGTATTTAGTCTCATGTAACCTAAAAATAAATCAGAATGTGGAAGCAATATATATTCACATCAATTATGGCTTCATAAGAGCCTACAAAGTCCAGCAATCAACTAATCTTATTACATCAGTTCTAAACTAAGAATCCAAAACATCAAATAACGAAACAGCAGTCCATGTCAAAGTACATCTCTCATGCCACCTCAACCTACAACATGAAATATTGCGTGAGCTTGGAATGCCCCCCATAAGAAACAACCCGACAACCAACCTCAAGGAACAACATTAGCCCATGCAAACACAACATATTACAACAATCATCATGGCATTATACATTCATATGTTATCACATCAGAACACATTAGTATCATGGAATAACATGGAATAAGGACAACACATACAACACACTATCATATCAACTCCTAGCTTTGTAATCGTATATTAGCACAACTA
Source organism: Pachysandra terminalis (assembly GCA_031762675.1). Taxonomy (NCBI): domain Eukaryota; kingdom Viridiplantae; phylum Streptophyta; class Magnoliopsida; order Buxales; family Buxaceae; genus Pachysandra; species Pachysandra terminalis. The sequence goes on from JAUPMG010309878.1 coordinate 14,228, forward strand.
CTATATCATATCAATTCATAACCATATCATCCACATAATCCCATATTGAATATCAGCATACAACAATCATTATAGCTCCACAATATCAACATATTATACATAATACCAATCAGTCCACAAACATATACTTCACAATATCAACAAGTCAATAATAGCAGTAAGTCCATAAGAATAATATCAGCAAGTCCATAATAACCAAGAGCGGAAGCAGGGGGAGGGGGCATGGCCCCCCCAAAGCTTTGAAAAAGTTCACTAAGAATTGCCACTCCACCTACCTTGGGTGGAGTTGCATTACATGTTGGCCCCCAAAATTCCACCCCTTTTTTAGCTTTTAAAAATAACTGTTTCTGCATATATTTTTAGAAATTATAATTTTATACCCAAATGTTTTTTTTTTTTTGTATATATCTATTTTAACTTTTTAAAATTACACTCTTACACATATTTTTTAAAACTAATATTATATCTATTTATAGGGTTGTCAACGAGTCAAGTTAGGCTGCTAGCTTAGCTCGTATGAGCCGAACTTGAGCTCTATACGAACTGAGCTTGAGCTCTATATGAGCCTAAGTCTAAAAAAAAGCTCATTAACTTAGTGAGCTTGAGCAGAGCTTGGGTTGACTCGACCAAGCTAAAACTCAGCTCTGTTTGTTCGTGAAATTATACATCTATATTCCTATATCTTATATTATATATTAATATTAAACATATATGTTAATATATTATGTTATATATAATAATAATAATCAACTATAATATTAATATATTTGGACCAATCTAAGGTTTTTTAGAAGCCGAGTTTTTAACAAGCCGAGCTTTTTACGAGTCTAGTTTAAACCTAAAAGTTTTTAACGAGCTTGAGCCCAAAAGTTTTTAACGAGCTTGAACTAAGCCTGAGCCTTGCTCATGGTTTACGAGCCCGAGTAGAGCTGGACAAAGATCAATTCGGCTAATTTATAGGCATATCTATTTATTATTATATGTCACGGTTTTAAATTTCGTTGAATTTTTTTGATTTCGTATAAGTAGGAAAAATCGAAATCGTAAAATTTTGTTCTAAAAGATTTCGAACAACTTTAACAAAAAGATAAAAAAACATTGTCAAAATAATTAATTTTGAGTAAAACAATAATTTAAAAAAATCAAATTATTTTGTTATAATATTAAAATTTCAAAAGAAAATTTTGATAAACTTTTTCTATTTCTTTCATATAAATAAAGAAAGAATAGAAAAGTTTCTTATCGAATCGAACAATAATTAGTGAAACACATCGGAGCTTTTTTTGTTGTTTGTATTTGGCCCCCCCAATGTTAAATTTCTGACTATGCCCCTGATAATAAACATACAATGCCAACCACATTAACCAGTAGATATCCATAGTATTAACAAGTCAATAACATTCACTCCATAATGCCAATAAGTTAACAACCATCATATCAACAAGACAATACATGCCATTCCCGGTAATCAGCCGGTTCCAAGTTACATTGGCATCCATTTTAATATAGCTGGACGACTCTCTTATCAAGCAATAACAATTGCAAGGTATTCACTTTAATACAACTGAATACTACTCTTTTAATCCCACGTTGTACTGTGTGGTTCCGTAGGACTTTCAACCTACTCGGACTCAATCCCCGTAGCTATTTCCATAACCTTTCTGGGAATCTATGCACAAGGATGGTCTACCCCTAACAACAACCAATCCAAAATTCCAATTCATTGCTGCCCGGACGAGCCATCAGACAAACAAGTAGGATTACTGGTGATAACATCCTTCGGAAACTATTCGTGTGCCTATACACAGGAACAATCCTTGGGATACCATCGCAAGCATCCTTTCCAATAAATAGTCGGATTTTCGGTGATAACACCCTTCGGAAGCTATCCATGCGCCCATACAGACGGATAATCCTTAGGAAGCCATCACAAGAATCCTTTCCATGGCATACATGCATAATCAATCCCGATTTCATTACACATGCATGATGAGTGGCCATAATTCATACTTTTAGATCTATAACTTATGCTAATTAACCTTGGATTGATTATAATTGGAATG
>JAUPMG010309937.1:0-16289 GCA_031762675.1 Pachysandra terminalis
AACCGAAAAGGAGTTTACCCTCTATTAGAGCAAGGATCTCAGTGGCACGAGGGTGGGTGTGGGGAGGGTTCTGACCATATGGTGCATAGTCAATACGAACCATAGAGATACCAAGGGTGTTGAGTCCGGGTATCTGCATAACATTAACTGCACTCACATTGGAGCCAATTGGGCTTGCAGTGCTTCGCGGTATGTTGAGTCCCTCATAGAAGAAGTCTTCAGCTTTAGCAAGAGCGGGATTCTTGCAGAATTTCCCATTAACGAATACTGAAACCAGTAAATTTTGTTAATTATAGGAACCACAATCAATCAAATAATTATAAAGTGAATTTCCCAAGTTAATATTATAGCATGCAACAGTATTGAAGGAAAAAAAAAAAAAAGATGATAGATACCAGCATCCTTGGGTTCAGCAATAGCAACACAGAAGTCCTGTAGAGGACTGGGATCTGAGGCAAAGGTAAGAGAAGCCAAAGCCAAGACAAGAAACAAAAAGAGGAAGTGAGAACCCATATCCTTCAAAGGATAAGAAAGCGTTTCTTCTTTCAAATGTTATTGCTTGGTTTAGGGTTGAGTTCTTCATATCCTTCAAATGATGTGTATTTATAGATAGTTGAATAGATGATTGATGGACTGAGTCATTAATATTAACTTAAAAGGTTAGGTTTTCCTAACACTAATTAATGTACCCAAAGTCATCTAAGATGATTTTATCAACAACTACTATAATACCCACTCTCTACATTTCTTTTCCCAAGTCTTTGAATGGACGTAGTCATCCAATGACGTTCTCTTTCATTCATCTCTTACTTATCCAGTAACATACTAACATCTAGAACAAGATATGCCCTAAAAATAAAATTACAAAAATATCCTCTTGTATTTCCAAACATAATCCTATGTTTCCTTTACTAAGTCCTGTTCAAATCAGTTAAAGGTGCTTAAATGACATTTCCATTCCATCGAGATAAGAATAGGATATTCTGAATTATTTATACAAGTATTCAATAAGATCAAAGAGATATTGTAAGCTTGACAAGTCTGCATGATGTAACAAAAACCACATATGTGAAGCAGGTTGAGTCGATGGCTTCAAATTTGTCTGCCTCTTACACTTACCCATTTTAGTCTCATAAAATAAATAGGGTTGAATAAGAATATATACTACCATGCTGATTGTGGAAACATAATAATTTTTTATTATTATTATTATTATTATTATTATTATTATTATTATGTACAAGTGATGATGGTGTCAAATAACACATGATATTTAATCGAAGTGTAATTTAGTGTTGTTAACATTATTGGGAAATAATGGAGGATCGGAAGTATGAAGTTTTAAAACAATCTGTACTGTTGATCAGCAAATTAATTTTAACTAAGATTGACTCACTTTCTTTTAGACAAATTTCTCCCCCTCCGATCAAGATTGCGAATGCATTAGGGGTTAGTAAGAAAATGCATTTAAGATACAATGGATGTGCATCGTCTAATCATAACAGGACATTTTATATAAGAACTGATGATGTCAAACACTTGACGAAAGCCTTGATGTATCTCTCTCAATGTATCTCTCTCAAGCAGATCTGGTTTAGATCGAATTTGGTTGAATCTAATCTAAACGTTTGGCTAGTCTATTTATAGACTTACTCGTACCTGTTCACCAACATATATGATTTGTAGTGAGTCTATTTATAGATTTACATGTACCTGTTCACCAACATATATGATCTTGATCCAACGGCTTAAATCAAATTTGGATCGGTATGCAACCCCTTCCGAACCAGAGCATTTCGTCTGATCTACGAGCCTGGACAATTTGTTGCAGCCGTGTTGAAATGCTTGTACCATACTCTGAAATGCTTGTATCCCAGTTATAATGCATTAGGGTACAAGCATTTCAACACAGGGTATAAGGATTTCAACATACACTCCTTACAACACGGAATGCAACACATTGCGTCTCAAGCGTCTTTTTGCACGTTATCATTTCGTTTGCTTTTAAACACATAAACATTAAGAAGCTCACCTTATATAAAACATTTATCTTTCTTGTAGCTTTCCAATGTAGGACAAGAGCGTGACTCCACAAACAAAGGCCTTTAAAATAAAATCAAATCATTTTAAAAATATTCAACAAATAGTGTTTAGGTTTTGTCTGTGTAGAAAATAATGTGATAATGAAATATAAATTAAGATGATCTAGGCATGCAAAGATATAGAGATACAAATGTGTTAATGTATGAGGCAATGGTCATTGAAGGGTCTAAGAGGATGCGAGAGACCAAAAGAAAACTTGGTTGGAGTCGGTCAAAAATGAATTTGAATACTTATAATGGTCTGAACATGCGAAGATCTAGAGATACAATTATGAGAAGATATGAGGAGATATTCATTGAAGGATCTAAGATAGAAAGGTCAAAAACAACCAGGATGAAATGAAAATTAAAAAACTGAATGGAGTTGGTCAAAACAAATTTAAATATTTATTATCTGAGTAATGATATGATTTTTTACAGATTAAGATAATAGAATAGACCTAAACTGATTAGGATAGGACGTTTTACTGTTGTTGATACCTTCAAATGCCCCCATGCTAATATGATCTGGTTGACGAGAAAAACCCAAAAGCACCATCCTAGTCTTCATTATTGAAATGGACTTGGGACAAGTTCTTACTTTTTATCTAAAACACTTATATTATTCAAGTCGACAAGAAAAAAAAAATGGAAATTTGGAAGTGAGGGTGACAATGAGCTTGAACATGCCCATCTAACTTAGAAGTAAAAATTATTTAAAATGATTATTAATTATACATTAGGTATCAAATAATTATTGAATACATTATAGGTAAATTGTATTATTTAAAAATGTGCAAGTACTTGATGAGAGAAGCCCAAAACATAATCTTAGACTTTGATGTCCAATTGGTTTGGGCTTACTTCTTATATATTTGGAACATTTTCTAAGATTCAAATCAACAAAAAAAAATGGAAATTCGGACATAGGGGTAACAATGGGCTGCATGGGTCACGTTGAACCTCTATATTAATGAATATCACATTACTAAAAATGGGATTTTTACGGGCGACCTTTAACGGCGGTCTAATAAAAACCGTCGTCTAATGTAGTTATATCGGCGGTTTTATTTAGACTGCTGTGAAACCCCGTTCGCGCGAAGAGATTCCTGCGAAATGAACCTTTTGTCGGCGGTCTTATTAAGACAGCAAAGCAATACCCCTTTCGCACGGGAATTTTCTCGGGTGAAACTAACCTTTCTCGGCAATCTTATTAAGACAACCCACAATAATATGTAATTAGCTCGGCGGTTAGAGAAAACCGTCGAGCTAATACATATTATGGTCGGCGGTTTATATAAACCGCCGACATAAGGTCCTTATCAGCGCTTGGCCAATCGACAGCGGGCGATATAAGACCGCCGACAAAGAGCTGTCCATGAACGGCGGTTATAGTAAAACCACCGAGATAAGATGTATAGTGGGTGGTTTATAAAAACCGCCAACCAATGTCTAATTTTTTACCCCCACAATTTTCCCCTTTCTCTTTCCCTTTTCTCTCTCTTTCTCGCTCCGGCCTTCTATGCGTCTGCTCTCAATCTCTCTTTCTCTTTCAATCCCTCATCTCAATTTGCTTTCATGCTTCCTCCTTTTTTGCTCTCAATCTCCTTCTCGATTTACTCTCTCTCCCTCGCTTTCCCCTCTAGCTCGGTGGTCGCGCGTCGCTTCTGCCTTCTTCGTCCTCAATCGCCATCGCATCGCCATCAATAGTCGCCTCAAAGACATTTTCAGGTAAACCTCAACCCTAACAATAGTTATTATTTGATTCTTACCTGATTTGAGATCAAAAGGAATTTGGTGTTTTATGGTAGGAGATTACTATCATCTTTCTGTTATCTATTTGGAGTTGTTCCATTCTAGGCTTGGTTTCTTATAGAGATTTAGCCTTCAAAATTCCTTTGTTCCTCGCGTTTAAACTTCCCATATAAAAGTAGGTTGCCTATGTGATCTGGAATCTCATTGGTGCTTGCAGCCATTCCGTGGGAGAGTTTCCTGCACACATCTTCTCCTGTGGTTTCGAACCATAAAATGCAAGTTTCGATATTTGCTCCTATTCTTCTTACCAATAGATCATTAGTAATTAGAGCCTCTCTATTTTCTTTAATTCATTCAACAACAATGGAAGAAAATCATTTCATCTAGAAAATGCTTTTTCCCCCAATACTATAAAAATGGGTGCCCTACTATATCATTAATATATATATCATCGTCATTATATGCCATATCCCAGATTTGAAATCTACTATTTAAAATTCGCAAGCTTGCTATTTTTTGCTTGCCAGACCATCTTACCTAGAACATATTAATTAATACGTACTCTCATCTACTGACTCGACCGATCCGGTCCATTCCAAATCGGACCGGTTTGAAATTGCTACATGTGTACGGCCTGTCCACATCCCAACCTCCTAACGCGCGAAAGTGATCGTCTCATCGTAAAGGGAGTGAACAAATCGAATTTCCGCCGGTCGCTGTTGCATTTTCGCCCCGGAAGAGATTCTCTTTTTCGCCGTCGATTCTGTCCAAAGATGCCTCAAGGAACGCTGGAAGTTCTTCTTGGCAGTGCTAAAGGTCTCGAGAACACCGATTTCCTCTGTAAGTTTTATCGGATCTCTCTTAATATTATTGTTCGTTTTCTCAATTCGATTGCTTCAGATCTTCATATTTTTTACGTAAAAAATATGAAGATCGGAGCTTTTTGACATTATGCTTTTGATCTTCATGTTTATTATGTTTTTCATTCACTCGGAGCTTTTTGACATTCGATCTATTGTATAATTCGCTTTAGATCTACATTCTGCTTTCAGAAATAGTTTTCTCCTTTTGGGTTTGAATTTTCATTGAGATCTTTCTATATAAAGAAACTTTCCGTGATTAATTCATCTGAGCATTGAATTTAGTTGAGTCAACGAAATTTGATCTGTAGAAGCACATATCCGGAACCTTTGATTATAGTTTTTAGTCGTATTGATTCTCAATTGACGAACGATACTTGTATAATTTGTTTTAGATCTAGATTTTTCTTTCAGATGCAATTGTCCTTTAGAATTGTCTTCGTCGAGATCTTTATATCATATATAAAGAAATGTTTTCGTGCATTTGAGCATTGAATTCAGTTGTAAGTCCTCGAGATTTTCACGTACAAGCTCTGATCTGGTTCCTGCGATTACAGTTTCTATTTGCAGAACTTTGATTTAGTTTCAATCTTCCTAAAACTACTGGCAATAATTGGAAGTTTTAATATTCGCGTCCTTATTGTTTTCTTCTTTTTTTCCCTTTTCGATCCACCTATGAAGTGTTTGAATATGGATTTTCACCGAATTCGTTGAAACCTCATCTTGATTTGCTAGATCTTGCTGGTGTCCTCTGACTTCATTGAAATCTTATATTGATTTTTCTATATCTTGATTTCCTTTTGCTGAGTTTTGTTTTTTTCCTTGTTTCTTTTTCATCCAATGAACAATTGATAAGTATTGTATCCATTTTTGTAAATCGATTATTATATTCCATGTCCATCAATGCTTTCGGGTGTTCTTCTTCTTCTTAGTTATTTATTTATTTATTTATTTTTGTTAACAAAAAAACTCATTTCTAACTTTAACTGGCAATAATTAACCAAATGGCTGTATGGTTGCTTAAATTTCTTCCAGGCTGTAACTTTTAGTCTTAATTGACAATTTTTCTGTTCAAATTTGAACCAATCTATCATTAAATACTAAGATTCTTCAAAAAAATTATTTAAACAACATTCCCAGTTTGATGTAATTTGCTGTTATATGATTGTATAGCTATTAGGATTTCACTTCCATTTCCCAATTTTATGTATTTTTCTGTTTTCTGAGGTTTACTTGTTCTTGAACAGGTGACATGGATCCTTATGTCGTTCTCACTTGCCGTACTCAGGAGCAGAAAAGCAGTGTTTCATCAGGTTCGTTTCTAGCCACTGAATCCATATCTCATATGCTACATGATTACACCTTCCTAGTCGAAAAATATAAAAACTGTAGTGCCCAATACTGTTAAAAAAATTATAAAATAAAATAAAAAAGAAAAGAAAAGAAAAAAGAAGTACTTATTGTTTTGATGCAATTTGAACATGCCTGTCTGTTTAATTGCCGAAAGGGCTCAATGTTGATCAGAGTTGAAGCAACTGTAGAATTGAGCCGAAAGGGCTCAATGTTGATCAGAGTTGAAGCAACTGTAGAATTGAGTTTAACCCTTTCACTGACTGTTACTATTAACTGGTTGGAACAGGTAAAGGATCTGAACCAGAGTGGAATGAGAACTTTGTTTTTACTATCTCTGATGGTGTTTCAGAACTCAGTATCAAGATAATGGACAGCGACAGTGGTACAGAGGATGATTTTGTGGGCGAAGCAATGTGAGTAATAAGTAATAGCCCCTATCTATTTGATTATTTTCGCAAAGTATTTATGGTATCATAGGTTATATTTATTTCTTCAAATTATCCTTAATCCCAACCAGTGTGAAATAAGGCACATGGGATAAGGCATTTATTTATGCCATAAGGATGAGTCATTTGTTTAGGCTCCGTTACATTTTTAACTTGTTAAAGCAATTTTTAAGCCATAAAGGCTGTGTTTCGCACGGCTCATATAAGTGCTTATTTGAGCTTATAGCTTATTAAAGCATTTTTTAAAATTAAAAGTGTTTGGTAACACCTAGTGGATAAGTGCTTACCCATGAACACTAGAGGGAGGCTACCCATAAGGACAAGCTGCTGAGAGCAGCCTCTGTTATCACTTATGCGGGAAGTTATTTCTAAACTTTAATAATATTTTCACATCCAATGAGAAGGCTGCATTTGGCCTGGCTTGTGTTTGGATAAGCACTTGTTATAAAGAAAGACATTAATTTCTGTACTTAAAAGGCAATGTAAATTGCAAGATACTAAAATAAATAAGCTTCCCAAAAAAAAAAAATAAATAAAGATACTAAAATAAATAATGTCTGTGTGGATGATAGTGGCTTGACCTAACAATTATGGATGATTTGAGAGAGAGAGAGGAAACTATCTGCAAAATTTCGTATGCTATCATTTACATTTAAAGAAGAAAACAAAAAACTCATACCAACACCAAACTTAGTTGAATTTACTCTTATTTTGATTTTATGATCATTGCAGCATCCCTCTGGAGGCACTGTTTACAGAGGGAAACCTTCCTCCTACACCATACAATGTGGTAAAGAATGAGGAATATTGTGGAGAGATTAGAGTTGGCCTCACTTTCTTGCCTGAGGTATATATATATATATATATCTTCTCAATGCACACCAATTTATATATATTGTGTTTGTGTGGAGCGTTTACAGTTGCTCTAGCTTTCTTGCCTGTGTTATATATCTTCTCAATGTACACTTAAAACGAAATTCCATAATTCTCAGGCCAAGGTCTAGAATTGAAATGAACCTTCCTACTCGAATCTTTTTCTTTTCCTTTATTTGATGATGGATTCGGTTTTAATTCAAAATTCTAGACAAGTTTACTTTGTTAGAGCATCATAGTTAGTTAATATACTATTTCTGGCTGCCGTTACAGGGAAGAAGCAACCAGGGCGTCTCGGCACAGGATGATAACTACGGTGGATGGAAAGATTCTTCCTATTAAACAGCTACTGTGTTTGTCTTCTGTTGTGGTGAAATTTAGCTTTTGCCACTAGTTTCTAAAGACTTTTGAGTACCTTGACTGGTGAAGGAATGAATAAGAAGGCTATTTGGTATCAGAGTATTTAACAATCTTGATTTGTGTTATTCTACATAATAATAAGCTATATTTTGTTCAAGTAACCAATATGCCTATTCAGAGAGAAACATATTACCCATCTATTCGTGCCTATATGCAGAACTAGATTTATCAAGGTGAAGAAAAGGGATGCTCTAAACCACCTAGCAAAAGATCAACTTCTTAATTTAGAATGACAGTTCGAAACTAAAGTGCACTGAAAATACAAGACAGGACAAAATGCGGCAAAAGGTCAGAATGTTTCGAAGTACTTTTAAGCTTCTTTACATTTTTTTCATTCTAGAGCTACAAATCTGTCTTTCATTAGTTCACCTTTCCTTGGCATTTCCTGATCCCCTTCTCCCCACTAGGTTGATGTAGAATATTCTCCCCTGAACTCTGTAAGCCCAGATTTCCTAGAGATGGGATTGAAGGCTTAACAGGTAACTCCTCTGGTGCAGCATCAAACTGGAATGTAAGATCAGTTTGGGAAAACCTATCCGACCCCAAATCTGGTAATTCTGGCAATTCCAAGCCACTGACCCTTTGGGTATTATGAGGTGCGCCGAGTTGCTGCTGGAAGAAATTCTCAATTTCGAAATTATCCTCAACTGGGATGGCACCTGTAAGAGTCTTAAATGCAAATTCAAGAACTGGGTCTGGCCATGAATCCCCAAACGGCATGACAAGAGGGGATCGTGGCTTCTCACCAGCTTCATTTTCAGCTTCTGCTTTCTCAGCATTCTTTTCTGGAGCAGCTTGGTCCTCGTGCGGCTTTTTAATTTCATCCAACGGTTCTTTGTCTATTGGCACTTCGGGATCACCAAAAACATTAAGAGTGCACATTTTTTCACTTTCATTTGGTGGCTGCTCGTCTGATGGAACACAAGATGGCTTTGGCTTTTCAAGGTCTTGTGATGCCCCATAAACACAACTACTTGGGGCCGAATCTTCTGCTGTATTAGTTTCACCTTTAGCTAACCGTCGACGAGCTCGGGTACTGGTCTCTAGGTCTGGTGCTGGGTCCGCTTCAAGCCCAGCAAGTCGTTTTGAGGCTCGCCGAGGCAAGGTAAGCTTTGCTCTGTCCTTGGAACTTTTTGACCCAACCTGAATCCTTCTGCTTCCATGCTTCTGCACCCTATTTTCCTTAACCTTTGCTCTGTCCTCAGAACCTTTTGACCCAAGCTGAATGACTCTACTTCCATGCTTCTGCACCCCCTTCTCCTCCGATGGTAACTTTTTGAGTGGGACCTCAGCAGCAAGAGCTGAAACAACTATGTTTTCGTCTGGAACCCTCTTAGCCATCTTTTTCTTCAAGCCCTCAGCTTCTGACAGGGATAAGCCGCATTGGTCAGCATTTTCACCACCTGCACACAAAGTACTTCAAATCAGTAGTGTTGGTGTCTTAAAAAAAAAAAATTAAATGCCGAATCAAACACCTCTGTAACTAAGTTTCCCTATTCAAATATTACCATTTTTCCCTTCTTGATAAAGTTATAAGAAAAAGTCATAAAAAGTGCTAAAATTATATGTAACGTGACCATATCCTTCAACCTAATTAGCAGCAGTACAATCCTACTGTCTTTGCAACGAGGAGGCATAGCCCGTTCAATGTTGGATGAGGACACTTTGCTTACTTGCATGGTAGTTTCCATAGAGTTGACATACAGATGCATGAATATATTAGGCTAAGTGTTTTTAAGTCTGTCTCATCAGGTTTAGTTACCTAGAGAGCATAGTTTTTCTGTCACGATGTGGTCTACCAGACTAGCCACCTGACAAGGGACCTGGACAATATTTCAACCCACATAAGCCCTGTTAGTACGTGTTTCAGGTTTCTGTCACCGTTATTTCTTGATCTTTTTAGAGGTCTATAAGAAGACATTAGCTTTAGGGGATACACTTGTACTGTATGGCAAATGCATTTGGGGTTCAAATATAGTATCATGTGAAAGTACACATGGACAAGTGGGGTTAGCCAAATCATTTGTCACATGAAATTCATGCAACATGAAGGAAATCTGGTGCATCTGTCCAGTCTATCCTGACCTCTCACACACACCCGCATGCGCATTACCCGCCCGCACACACCCCACACACCCGCATGCACGCTACCCGCCCGCACACTACCCACACACACACCCACAGATCATCTAACAGATAAAAATTCAGTCTATAGCTATAGGATTTTACACTGACCAGGAGCAAGTATGGAGAGGGGTACACATTCTTCCGATTCCAAGATTCGTTCATCTTCTATTGCCTCGTTTAACTTTGAGCTCTGACATGCGAATAGCTGCCTCTTTGTTGCACTGCCAGCAAGTTTCTGTCTTTTGACTGTAGTAGGTGGCTAAAGAGACAGAACAGAAAGCAAAAATGAGGAGAATATAGGTTAAATTCTGAAGCCTAAACCTTTATCCTTTACAAAAGTCCAGCAGATAATGCATACAACAGTATAATCAATAGAAGTGCGGAAATAAATCTGCTTGTCAAGATAGCTCCCTGCGTGTAATTAACAAGTTGCAATTGATAAAGCATTCTCTCATGGAAGTATTTTTGGTTTTCAAAATACTTATAGAAGGAAGGCCATTTAGGTGATGCGTCACTCGCAAGAAATGTAATGCCCCAGAACAACATTGAAGCTAACAAACCAAACAGAAATAATGGATTTCTAATCTTGAATTAAGATACATGTGCCTCCATGGATAGGGATGTGAACAGATCGGATTCGGACTGGATCAGGGCATATCCAAATTTGATTTGATTAAAAGCCAGATCAAATCGGATCATACTTTATCAGATCATTGGATCATAAATCCCTTACCAAATCCTATTAGTTTTGGATCAAATCGGATTCAAATAATTATCGGATTTTTTGGTAACCCTATTTTACAACTAATAATAAATCAGATAAAAAATAAATATAATTTGATATATTTATTTTTTTTAAAATATCCGAAATTAATGACTTATTTCTAATTATATGCTTAATACTTGTAGTCACCCAATATCATATATGCGTGTATATCTATAATATACATTTTATATATTTATATATGCACATAAATGGAATCGGATCAGACTCTTATTGAATCAAATCAACCTATATCCGAATTTGATCCAATTAAAGTCGGATTGAATCGGTTCATATCTTATCGGATTATCAGATCGGAAATTCCTTACTAAATCCGCTTTTTCCAGATCGGATTTGGATCGAACTTGGATCATGATCCGATCCATTGACAGCCCTATCCATGGGTCTATATAGCATGCTCAAACCATACTGATCAGCTGTCCTTTAATTTATCACGTATTGAGGCAACTGCTAGTCTTTAAAATCTTTCCACACATCCATCTTGACATCATATCCCATGGCTCGTCCTATGAATGTATTGCTTTCTTTAATGTCCAACCTTCTGCTTCATATCCCACAGCTGGTCTAATAACCATCTTCTAGAATTCTTGAAATAAAAGAGAGAAGAAACAACAATCAAACAAGCCAGTTTGCCCCCTGGTTTCCCAGCATCAATGCGGAACCAAATTGTTCATTTCCCTGGTCTTTTCTACACTCAAAGGAACCTAAAAGGCATAATCTCTCTGCCATCCAATTTGCCAAATTAGAGGGACCAAGGTGCGCCAAATATGTATGCCCAAAAATGCAAAAGAGGAGCACATGAGAAAATTTCAAGCTAGAGAATATGAAATACAAGCATTAAGAGATTCAAATCAGAAAAATAACATGCAGTAAGTAAAGAAAGCCCTCAAAGATTTGGTACAACACTGTCACCTGTTGAACCATTTGATATACATTGTTGCGCCGTTCTCTAACAGCTTGAGCTTTTAGAGTAACTGATGTTTAACATCACCAAGGTTTTAAATTTCACCAAAATGGCCCCCAGCGAGAAAATGTAGGGGGAATTCCCCTTTTCCCCCCATTTATCGAAATTTCGGCGAAATATAACGAAATATTTCCCCAACCTGGCGAAATATTCAGCCCGGCCAGCAAAATATCAGTGAAATTTTGCCAGAAACATCTAGCGAAATGTTTGGCGATATCAAAATTTAAAACCTTGATCGTCACTGGAGCTTACCATGCATGCAAGAAGCCATAAGAAGCTGCCACATCTAATAGGTAGGAAGAGAATGAGACAATCTATTTGGTGGGCTTCATCTCTTACATTCTTCTATAAACTCCAAAAGTATTATGAAATCAACATTTATTATAATAGGTATTGTTAACGTAAAATGCCGTGGATTTCCCTCCTGGGTAATTCATAGCAAGGACCAACTTGCATAGGCGGGTCATTTCTGTCACAGTGACTAAAGATTTAAAAAGTAAAAAAGTCTTAAGAAAATTTTGTGTGAACCATAAGCTGGGTGAACTACTCTTCCCCTCTTACTTTCAATATAATTGTCTTGCATCAAATCATCAAGCCTTTCTAACATCACAAGTCACATAATCCATCAATGTCGGTCCCGCTCTAGTGCTAAATCTGCATTCTAATGAATTAAGTACAGAATCTCTACACAATCCATGGATTGCAAATATAAAAGCGCAAAGTCTCGTTCACTTTCCTTAAATACAGATAATCATCCTCTCACCTGTCCAAATCAATTTCAATGATAAGATTGCATTCACTGACATCCTATCTCCTCTTTAATCTGTCTCTCTCCCTCAAAAGTTACAAACCCAACATTTACATAAGGTATTAAATGCTTTTATTATTTACTAAATATCATTTAAAAAAATTTAAATCTCTAATTTTACAAATTCAAATGAATAAATAAGAATCTACACAATCCGTGTTGAAAATATAAAAGCGCAGAGTCTCGTTCGATTTCCTTAAATACAGCCAAATCATTCTCTCAAGTCTCACCTATCCAAATCAATTTCAATGAGAATGCATTCATTGATATCACATCTCCTCTTTAATTTGTCTCTCTCCCTCAAAAGCTACAAACCCAACATATAATAAGGTATTAAATGCTTTTATTATTTACTAAATCTAAAAAATATATCTAATTTTACAAATTCAAATGAATAAATCAGACACTCATTTAATTATATATTTATAACTTGCATTTTATCTAAAAGAAGAGTTTTATTAAGTGTATATGCATAACTACACATATAATACCAATATACAGTACATAGTTACTATAATTTGATTCTTTTTTTTTTAATTTCTGAAAAAAGAGTTTAATATATGCTCCGATGGCACTCCCACTTTGAGAATATTCTAGAAATTGACGCATCTCAGGTGACTTAAAAATAAATTTTGGTTGGAGCCTATATAAGGCCCAAAATTTTAAATGTAGTGGATTGATTCAAGGAGATTGACTATCTGTGAAATGTTGCGTCTCATCTTGGCTGTTTGACAAATTATAAAGATAAGTAACGTGTGCTACTCCACAATAATGTTTATCAGTTACACTCTTGTACTAGTGGGCTGAAATGGACGCATAATTTACGAGACAAGTCAGCGTTCCTCTTCCTTTTTCTCCATCAAACCTATGAACACCTTAATCCCCCACAGGATCCAGAGTCTTAATGTATGCCATTGTGAAAAGCTTCCTTTTGAACCATAAGTTACCATATTACCATATCTAGTCAGGTAATTCTACATCAAAGCATCCTTATTGAAGTCAAATCAAACAGGGCTAGTAACTGGGTACTTAATGCTAACTCACCACACCATAAGTCATGTCAAAACTGAATGTTGGAACCATTTCCCACTCTGAACTGAATGTTTTCAGAAAATTCTTCAAATTATAAAAAACAAATTCCATGGACCCTTGTTAACCCATTCAGAAGGATTTTCAACATATTTGACTTAATCATAATTCTATACAAACTGACTATTTGCTCCCGATAGCTCCAAGGTTTTAAATTTCGCCAGCATGCCATGGCATGCCAGTAAAATTTCACCAAAATGACCCCCAGGGAAACGAAATGCAAGCGAATTCCCCCATTTTTTCGAAATTTCGGCGAAATATAGCGAAATATTTCCCCAATACGTCTCCAAACTGGCAAAATATTCGGCCAGATTGGCGAAATATCGCGAAGCCAGAAAATCTGGTGAAATGTCTGTGATATCGAAATTTAAAACCTTGCATAGCTCTAAAGCTATTGTCCCAAAAAGGCCTTGCTGAAGAATACCAAATCTCTGATTCCCAAACCACCAGATTGCTTAGACTTGCATATTTGATCCTACTAGACCATATGATACATGACTAAATAATGAGGAACTATCAGAGCTTTTCATTGAACTAGAGATCATTTATAATAGTTTTTTGAGATTAGGAAACTACTTATAAAGCATTGGGCCAGTTACAAAAACTCATTCTCTTTATAAATATTATAGATATATTACGAGTTGGGTAAAATTATTCATTAATTATGGAAGCACACACATGAACTCAACCCAATTATTGACAGATTGAAAGAACCTCAGCCAAACCTGAATTCAATGTTCAATATTGTATCAACTGATGGGCTCAATAAGCAGAGTATGGAGTCTATCGACACGTTACTTCACTAGTATATCAAAACAACAAAGTTTTGGTCAAAACTCACATATTGTCAAAGACACACTACTGACAGCCATCAATTCTTTGAAAATCTGAATCGCACCACCATTAATTGAACTTCAAAACTGATTTTCTGAAATTTTCAGGTTCATTGGAAGGAATTATTCATCAAAATTGGTACCATAAGCAACAGCACTTAAAAAAGGAAGCTCCCTTACTTTATGATCAACTGAGTGCTTTTGAATGCACTTTAACTTACTAAAAGCATACGAAGTAGCCCATACAACCAATATCAACAGTTTACTGTCTAATGGAATCATATTCAATCAAACAAAGTACAAAAACCTTAGCTCTCATTTGGGCAAGCAAAGGTTTCAACATCTTGCAAGGCTCAATAACATGTCAAGATAGGATATACTTCCCAGGCCATTACTTGTGCAATTCATTTCATTTCACTTTCACATTATTCCCACCTTCCAATCACAGAAATTTTCCAAGGCTCTTCCCTGACACTTATGTCTTATACCATCTCCTACCTCTAAATCCCCTTTAAGGAAATTTGGAAAGCTCATTTAAGCATAGGGCACAGAGACATAATGTTTACATTTGCTGGATCAATGTGTTGCCAGTTTGAACATTCTTCTTGTGAGAAGTAAATAAAATGCCTCCCATATCTAGAAAATTACTCAAAACACACACACACACACACACATATATATATATATACATCAAAAATAAATGTACCAGGATTCAGTTACTGCATACAGCCAGGTTTCATATACAACATAAAGAGCTAAAAAAAAAAGTTGACATGATGGGACGAGCATATTTTTTACGGCAATGAAAACGTCATTGAAATAAGAAAAGGGGGGGAAAGGCATCTAAAACCTTAGTACTAGGATTCGTGGTATTGAATCCGCACTCAAATCAAGCATTCATGGGTTCAAAGATGTGACAAATTCATGCTCTTAAAATTTCAAGAGTGCACTTTTATTTTCTTGATCACCAGCTGCTTTCTCTCACTCTCTTATATATCATCCTCTCTTCTCTTTACATGTCTTTCTCTCTCTCCTTTCTCACAAGCACAATTGCACCTCCTCTCTCGAATTTAATATACCTTTCTCAAGTATCAAAATCTGACAAGCTCTTTACATGTCATTCTTCCCCTCCTCCCTCTTTTCTGTCTCTCATCTTAGTTGACACCCCATTAAGGTACATCTCTTTCTCTCTCTCTCCCAGTTATTACTTTCTATAATAAGATATTTTCTCTCTTTTTTTTTTCGCTCTATTCTCTCACATATTTCATATTTAATATATCTTTTAGTAAAATAGTCACTTTCTCATGCAATTCAAAATATAGAAAATAATGCAGCATTTCTATTCCTATCTCAATTTTTAATTAAGGATACCTGTCTTCCTTTAAAAGCAAATTAATTTTTATTTTCAAAATTTAATAATTATTATTCTTATTATTTATCTATTATATATTTCTATTATGCAAATAAAATATCTTCTAAATTATTTATTGTCTATAATTGTATGCATACACACATGTAAGTGCTTCGGAGACGCTTTTGACCATAGGGCAATTTTGAAATCGGCGCCCTTGCTCCCAGTCCTGCTTTCGATCTACGCTTTTTCGTTCTGCACTCTGGTAACTTCGTGTAAAACCCAAACACAAATCATATTTAAAATTGAAAACATATATACCTACATACATGTATACATATACATATAAATACATGTATACATATACATATAAATACATATATAAATATACATATATATATATATATACATATACATACATATATATATATATATATACATATACATATATATATGCATATACATATACATATATATATATATCTATATATATATATATATATATATATATATATAGAGAGAGAGAGAGAGAGTGCGAGTGAGTG
>JAUPMG010309948.1:0-16289 GCA_031762675.1 Pachysandra terminalis
GCCTTGTAAAAGTGAGACAATCTTAGTGTATGAAGGCATGGGTGGTTTGAGCATAGTTGTGGTAAATGACTCGTATCAGGACCCTAATCCATTAAGTAAGGTAAGAATTTTTTTTTTATCTTGCACTGGGCTGCCTATGGCGGCACGATTCACAAATACTTTTGAATTTTTGAAGATAGTTAATTAAATGAGCTGAGGGTTCCTTATGCATATTCTGAAGTTGATGGAGGAGTTAAAACTCTCTCTCTTGTGATTCTTAGGGAAAAGACTCTTTAAGTGTATTCCATACCTTTGTTGAAGTTTCTTGGCTAACCATATAGCCTTATACTTTTTTGGAGAGTGTGCCAATTATCCATCCTCTGAGCAACCGATCCAACCTCTTCCAAAGTGCAAATGCAGGATTTGGTATCTCTATCTTGCCATTGTCATCTTGTACATCTGAGGATGGGATAGTCGAGCTCGCTGTCAGTTGTTCTCCATTGAGAAACCCAAGCAAGTCTTGCCTTTCAACAAGTCCAAGAACTTGTTCTCTCCACAAAGGGTAGTTTTCTTGGGTTAATTTCAAGGTGACAAAATTCCCAACATTCAAGGATGATGGGTATGGGAAAATACTGTCACTGCTTGAACTAGATGAGGCCATTGTATACTCAGATTTCTCTCTATCTCACGAATAGGCTCTGATACCAGGAAAAATAAAAAGAACGGATTGTATTTTTTGAACTCTCCTTAATTTCAACATGATATAGAAAGGGATATATATATATATATATAGTATTTTTTATGTAACATTGCACTTTTGTTTACATAAGTAAAAAGTTTCTTTAGTTGGAAACTCTTCTGAATATAATATAAGAGATAAAGGTAAACAATTATTTAAGGAAACTTCAATCTCTAAGGTATCTTTGGAGAGATTATCTCTCTCATTCTCTAACGGCTAGATGAGTTGTCCTTGGAGAGTTGTTGATGAGGCGTCTTCAGAATTTGAAGAGTTATTGATGAGTTGTCTTGTGGAGAGATCTTCTTCTTTATTTTTGGAAGTCTGTAACAGTTCTGAAACTTTAGTGTCTAACGGCTCCTCTTTGGTAGCAAGCTTTCCTTTAATACTCTCTACCCCTCTTTTCTTCCACTCTTAAGTCATTGCAGGAGATCATTGTTCTCACACCTCTCAACCTTCACCTGATTCCATCACAGCCCCATTTCTTTGTCGTCCATCGTTGAAACCCAACACCCGACATCACCTCTAATTCTAACCCTTCAGGCCATCACATGTGGCTAGCTCGGCCTACCAATCCTTGGACCTCCCAAACCAAGCTACAGTGGAGCCAAAGCAACGAGAGTACATCACATCACAAGTTTTAGAATTTTTTGTTTTATTTTATCCTTATTACATACTATATTCTATGATCTTTACCCAATAAATAAATCACAAAGATCTATCTTGAGACCTGCTTTATATAAGACTTACTCCGTTAGAACCTAAAGTAGAATAGGGTTCCAGAAAAATTTGTCTCAGGTCCAGACATATTTTGGTTGATTTTTATGATTTGTTTCACCTTGTTCAACCAAAGATCAGGTAGTACAATTTCTATGCAATGGATGGTTTTTCATGAAAACTACTTGTAACAGATTTCCACTCTAGATCTCCATAGGGAAAAATACTAATTGTTGCCCAGGAGGTACAAGAAGTAAAAAAAAAAAAAAAACATAATCCTCAATGAAACAAAAGGAAAAGAAAAGAGAGAATATTTCCTCCACCTTTCTGGATTTTATGCCCAAGGTCCTGATTCCAAATATTTTTGGATTTGGATCATATTTAAGGGTGGAGCTTTACCGATGAACCTCAGAAAGAAATTTTAATGTGATTCTCACCCCACCAACTATCTTCCATTTTGATTACTTTTTTCATAACCAAATCCTGCATACAAGATAGACCTGCATTCTAATAAGAATCTGAATAACATAATACATCGAAACGAAAATGCAAGTCTTATTAGATTAGGTATGTAAAAGGAACATAGAAATGCTGAGTCAGTTTAGTGTAGAGTTACCTCTTCTCCCTAAAGGGTTCTTGTAACATGTAAGCTTAACCATGTATCATAACCAACCCATTGAAAAAACCCAAGAATCAAAGACTAAAAAAAATAGAGAACAAAAAAACCCTAGAATCAAAGCAATAAAACCCAAGAATCAAACATGACCAAGAAAGTAGAGAAAAAAAAACATGTTAAATAAAGCCTTCTCATTGGATGAAAGACTGTGCTTGGAAAAAGTTTCGTTAATAATTGTTCTTTGAAGCTTTAGAACTAATGACTTTCATGAGCTGCACCTCTCGATCGTGCATCCGAGAATATCGTAAGCTCTCATAGGAACCAATTGACCTTGTAAACCCTAGAATCAATATTCAAACAAAAAAGAAAAAAAAAAAGAAAAGAAAAAAGAAGAATGCAAACCTTAGAATCAAATCAACAAAACCCTAGAATCAAATATTCAAAAAAACTAACAGGGAATGGTGAAAACCTAGAATCAAATCAAAGATAATACCTTTAAATGAATATAGCTTGTGGCGGTACTTCAATTAGGATCGCAACAAAGATGATAGGTGAAGCAATAAACATGTGGCCATGTGCTTAGTCGGAAGAGGAGGAGATGAGATTTATCTTCATCCATGAGAGTCGTCCAACTAAGTGTGTGTGTGTGTGTGTGAGAGAGAGAGATAGAGAGAGAGGTACGGTTCTAAGTTTTTCTCATTGCGTTCAAATGAAGAAGGGTAGTTTAGGAAGAGAGAAACTTAAAAAACGTACGGTGTAACGATTTTGCTAATATTTTGTTTTGTCTTATGATTTTGTTATTTTAGTATTTCTTTCTAATTTTTGTTTTAAAAAGTCCTTTTATAAATAAGAAAAAACTGTTAGAAAGATAAAAGAAAAAGGAAAAAAAATTAGGGCTTTTAGTAAACAAAATGCATAACTCTTCTCATTTAACAAAAATCATGAGTGTTTTAAACTTAATGTTAAAAGCATCATTGGATTAGATTTTATACCCAAAAAACCCTTTATGAATAAACATTTTTCTAACCCATATTCCTAACTTAAACGAACCGGTCGATTCCCTCTTTTTCTTCAACTCAAAACCACTATTTCATCTTCTTCACAGACAAAAAAATGCAGATCACTAACCCGACGATTTTTGCTTCTCTAGCCCCGCTACCCCGTCGCACGCCGCTGCTTCCCTCTCCTTCTTCCCGCTGCTCTGCCCCTGCCACACGCCTACCCGCAGTCCCTGTTGCGCCCACCGCCGCTGCTTTCCTCTCTCCTTCTCGTTGCTCTACCCTACTACACACCTCCTTGCTGCTCCTTGTTGCACCCGCCACCGCCACTGCTTTCCCCTCTCCTTCTTCCCTCTGATTTGCCCCTGCCACAAACCTCCTTACAGCCCCATGTTGTGCCCGCCGACGCTGTTGTTGCTTCCCCACTTCTTCCCCCTCTCCTTTCTTCTTTTCTCTGATTGCTGCTCGCCGCGCGCACCGTAGCCACTGTCATTGCTACCCCTTCTTCTTCTTCTTCTTCTTCTTCTCCAGCTCCACCTGAAACCCACCAAACCCAATCTCATAAAATTTCACCTATTCTGTAACTAGCCAAAGCCCCTATATCCTTATACTTTTGTTCTCTCAAACCTCATTAACCCAAACCCATGTAAACCCTTGCTTATCATTGTTCAATTCATGATGAATGTTGATTTGCATGAAAGAAAAGAGACAATAATAGAGATTTAGATGCTTTATTATTGCCTAGTTTATTTGATTATTTTTTTAAGTTAATTTTTTTGGTGTGGAGAAAGAACAAGATTCTCTAGATTGAACCTTTCAATGTTCTATCCATTTATTGTATTTATTTTATTTTAATCATATTTGTTCGTAAGGACCTCTCTTCATGGTTTCTGAACCTTTAATTTAAGGTTGATTTGTAGGAGTTTATGACCATGATTGACATTAAGCATGGCCAGGCCGATCCTGTTCACGTTGCACGACACATGTTGTATGAACCTAGGGGGTATGACAATGGCGATGTGCGTGCATTGAGAGCAAAGTTGCACTCTATGGTAATGGCGCAAAATTCATATTTTGTTTTATTATATATCATAAAGCATTCTTTTTATCAACTAAATATGTTCTTAATACTATTCCTAATTGCAGTGTGAGACGCTTAGTCGTTTACTTCCAACATTGCATCCATTTGTCAACAACAAAGATGATAAAGGAAGGGACATTATGGAAGCAGTCAATATCATTACTGCTTTAGTAGCAGGATCAACAATGGCTACGATTTCATTAGTTGAGCATTTTTCAATCCATATGGAGCAAACAAAGAAAAGAGGTGATCGTAGATGTGGAGGACTATCCAAGAAAGCAATGAGCAAACATACGACTCAAAAGAGTAATGTTATCGGGGATGAAAACATGGAGTTGAATATAGACCGTCCATCTACAACTATGATACATGAAGCTCCACCCCTAAGACATGAAATCCAAAAGGATTTTCAAAATGCATATCATCGAAGAAGTGGACTTAGGTTACAAAGAAGGGATTTGAAATGAGTTGGAAGTTCATTTTTATACTTTCTTGATCACTTTGACAATAATTTGGTTGATTATGTATAATGTTTCGAGTAATTACTAGTTTGAAAGAAAACTAATAGTAGTTATTGTAGAACTTTTCAATGCTTGTATTTTGTTGAAAATCTATATGATGCAATGTCAATGGATGTAAATCATGAATGGTTTATACAGAATGATTATTTTCAAGTTTTGAGGATAGTTTTTTGAATGGTTTAAAAGTATGATGATTGAATATTTTTTATTGAGGTTGTTTTCTCCCGGATGCTTTCAAGGAATCCAGGAAGATAAATTATCCACTTTGTTTTTTCCCGGATGCTTTCAAGGTAATCTAGTAAGTCAAAATCATCCACCTTGTTTTCCCTCAGATGATTTCAAGGGAATCCAGTAAGTCAGCATTATCCACTATGTTTTTCTTTGGATGATTTCAAGGAAATCCAGCAAGTCAAAATCATCCACTCTGTATTTCCTCAGATGATTTCAAGGGAATCCAACAAGTTAAATCATTCACTCAAATTTTCTCCCGATGATTTCAGGGGAATCCAGTAAGTCAGAATCATCCACTATGTTTTTTCCTGGATGATTTCAAGGGAATCCAGTAAGTTAGAATCATTCACTATGTTTTTTCCCGGATGATTTCAAGGGAATCCAGTAAGTCAGAGAATCATCCACTATGTTTTTTCCCAGATGATTTCAAGGGAATCCAATAAGTTAGAATCATCTACTTTATTTTTTTTTAGACGATTTCAAAGAAATCCAGTAAGTCAAAAGCATCCACTATGTTCTTCCTCCGGATGATTGTAAGGGAATCCAATAATCAACCAGGGGAAAACAGAGTGGATGTTTTATGCATTGTCAACTTACCCATGAAAACGAAAGTCGTTTTTTTTGGGTTCAGATTGAGTTGACAGGGTTGCTTGTTTTTCAATCAAATGTGGGGTCTTCCTAATGGGGGTTTATAGGTTTTCTATATGAGTTCTGCCGAGGTTTTAGGATGAGATTTGAGTATTCTTGGGATGATTTTTGCTGTTTTTTTTTAGAGATTTTGCATTTGATGGCTCTAGCGGCGGTGCACATGGTGAGCAACAATCGAAGAAGAAAAGAAAAGAGAGGAGGAAGAAGAGGGGAAAGTAGCAGCGGCAGCGGTCGCAGGCGCAACAGGGGACTGCGGGGAGGTGTGCGGCAGGGCATCGAGAAGAGGGGGAGGGAAGCAGCAGCGGCAACATTGGCGTGCAAAGGGGTAGCGGGGTCGGAGAAGCAAAAATCGTCGGGGCAGTGGTCTGCATTTTTTTGTCTGTTAAGAAGATGAAATAGGGGTTTTGAGTTGAAGAAAAAGAGAAAATCGATCGGTTCGTTTGAGTGAGGGATATGGGTTAGAAAAAGGCGGGCCGAGATCCTCTGTGGGGTAAATCCCTGCGGGGTAGAGAAAGCCTCGGTGGGACCCACATCACTGGAGGGGCGAAATGATATTTTCACCTCTCGGGGCCCACCGAGCTGTCTCTAAACCACAGGAACCTGGAGGGATTTACTCCACAGAAGATCCCCTCCCGAAAAATGCTTATATCTAATTCAACGATGCTTTTTACATTTAAGTTTAAAACACTGGGTTTTTGTTAAATGAGAAGTTACGTATTTTGTTTTTGCTAAAAAGCCCAAAAAATTATCCAAGCCTCCTTTTTCGGTTCGTATGTACTATTGAATGACATCAACGGTCTGCTCTCTCAAACATTCTCTTCGCTGCAAAAATGGCTGCCAATTTCTGGACTTCATCTCACTGGTAGAACTCATCGCATGTCATCTCATATCATCCCAATTTAGGGTTTCTTCGTCCTTTCGATTCTAATTTTGATCTGTGTCTATTCTGGTTTCGCAACGCAGCAAACAGCTTCTGGATCCGGAAGATGTGGATGTGGTGCACTCGATGGACAAGGAAAAGGGCATAACTGTAGAAGATTTCAAGATCATTAAGATGCACATGGCCACTTGTAAGTTCTATCCTTGTGATTTGATCCTCCCGTATTGGCTTTTGATCGGATTCTAAAGGTTTTATTTATTTTTAATTTTCTTTATCTTTATTTCGTCTTTTTCTCCATCGCTTGTGTTGGTTTCAGAATTTAAGATATCATTTGAAATTCTCTCATCTAGGATTTTGCTATATTGTACAAAATTTTAATTTTTAATTGTAATTCAGTAGGTTTGCTTATATGCTGAATTTTGTTTGCCCGAGTATGGGACTGCCAAGCAGTTCGTTCTTTGTGAATTTCTGTTATTTTTTCTTTTGTTGAGATTTCTAATCTGGGTTTCCATATTTGTCTAAAATACTTGGTATTAAAATTTAATTAGACTTGTATTCGAGTTTTCTCATCTTGGTTTTTGTGTTAACACGAGTGCAAAACGTGATTAGTAGTCGAATGACTGAGAAGTATAATCGAGATATGATACAACAGTTATAATTCAAGGAAGAAGAAGACACAATTAAGACTAACAAACTTCCCACTTCCGGGGGGATGGAATTCCTCATATTAATAATAATAGAAATATAAGTGAAAATACCCAATCAATCGTCTCCTCCTTCATAGCTCTTCAGCAGCCTTTATTTTCTCCTCCTAACTATTCTCCTTCAATGAAGGAAGAATAATCTAATCACCTTTATTCCTACGTGATCTCCTTTTGCTAGTTGCTCTCATACTTTTAAGGAGAAGAAAGCTAACAACTAAGATGATAAGTACAAATCAACAAAACAGAATGAAAGACTAACTCCTACGGATCACATAGGATCACAAGATCAAAGGATAACAACCATGCACCAAGGACAACCACCATGCATGACAATGCATGGCACCTACGTACTACGTACGTATCATTCCCACGCTCATCAGAAACGACCTTGTCCTCAAGGTCGGAAGTTCGGGAATCACTTTTGAAGATCAAACTAATCTCCCACATTGCATCTTCAGGGAATGAATTAGACCAATGAACCAAAGCCTGTGTCACCACTTGATTATTGCGATTGATGAATTGGCGATCTAGGATGGCCATAGGTTCAATTTGTATCTCTCCTTCATGAAGTTCCAAATAGTAGGCTACCTTACCCATTTTAGCTACCCAGTAGGTTCATGAAATTCATCATCAAACGTTGAGAGAAAAGATGCTAGATCAGGAACTAATTCATCATCTCCGGTATGTACAGAAGCCGCAAATAATTGGGCCAATGCTCTAGGCGTGGGTTTTTTGAGCAAACGACCCATTTCTTACTGGTCAGCCAACTTGACCTCATCTCCCTTAGCACGACGTAGCACATGGCGTTTTCCATGGATATTGAACTCCATGCACAACTTACTAAAATCCCAAACTATAGGACCAAGTGTTGATAACCATTGCACGCCCAATACCATATCACAGCCTCCAAGGGGAAGAAGACGCATTTCTGCGTTGAACCGGGACCCTTGCATGGTCCATTGGAATTGCTTGCAAACTGCAACACTAGGCATTTGTTCACCATTAGCAACAGTAACATTAATAGGATCAGTTTATGTACTTCACAACTAGTCTGTTTGGCAACATGGGGGTCTAGAAAATTATGGTTGCTCCCAGAATCGATCAATATAATAACAGGCCATCGCTTAACATAATCACGAATGCGCATGGTGTGATGAGATGGGGTAGAGGAATCTTGCGAATATGGGGTAGAGAAGTAGAATGTTTGCCTGTTGAAGGTAGTGGGGATGCTTTGAATTGGGTAGGGCGTGAACGTTTAGTTGCCGCTTCAACCCCCTCCTCTTGCAACCTGGAAAGTCCTATAGCATGCGACATAGTGGTAGGCTTGAACATTTGTACCGTTGTTCGTATTTCATCCTTGAGGCCGCTCAAGAAGAAACTAACAAAAAATTCTTCTGATAATCCCCTCGTGCGATTAGCCAATTCTTTTAAACTTTCTTGGTAATCGTTGAGTGTACTCACTTGCCTTAACTTAGTCAATTCTCCGACCGAATCTTTGAATGCCGTAGGCCCGTAACGAGTGCATAAGGCGGAGACAAAACTATCCCAACCCAGTCCTCCCTTCATTCGCTTTAGCCATTGGAAACATTGGATGGCCTTGTCTTCCAAATGTATGATGGTTAATTGCACCTTCAGGTAGTCTTCAGTATTGTGAAAGCGAAAATACTGTTTGCACCTAAACGCCCAACCGTGAAGGTCCTCACCACTAAATCGTGGAATTTCAACCCTTAGGTGTCGGGTGTATTGTGATGCTCTAGCTGAATTTGTGACCTCCTTATTTCTAGATGTTGAGCCGCTTTGATCACCTTGTACTTGTGAATTTTGAGACCCAAGTTGGTTATACTTAAGGGTCATCGCAGCAATCATCTGCTTGAGCTCTGTAAGTTACTTGTTGGAATGGTCCTTCATGTGACGCCTATTCTCCTCTAGCTTTTTAATTTCTTATGATCTAGTTCCTTCAGCCATCTTATCTTAGCACAGGTTGGGCAGGGGGACCACTCTTATACCACTGATACAACTCTTATAATTCAAGGAAGAAGAAGACACAATTAAGACTACCGACTTCCCACTTCCGGGGGGAATTCCTCAGATTAATAATAATAGAAAAATAAGTGAAAATACCCAATCAATCGTCCCCTCCTACGTAGCTCTTCAGCAGCTTTTATTCTATCCTCCTAACTATTCTCCTTCAATCAAGGAAGAATAATCTAACCACCTTTATTCCTACGTGATCTCCTTTTGCTAGTTGCTCTCCTACTTTTAAGGAGAAGAAAGCTAATTACTAAGATGATAAGTGCAAATCAACAAAACAGAATGAAAGACTTTAACTCTTGTGGACTACACAGGATCATATAATCACAAGATCAAAGGATAGAACCATGCACCAAGGACAACCACCATGCATGCTTGGTTTTAAATTTCGCCGGCATGCCGGCGAAATGTCACCATTTTATAGGTTAGTGAAATGGAGATATTTCTCCATTTCGTCGATATTTTGGCGAAATATGGGCGAAATCTGGCGAAATTTCGCCAGACACCCCTTGGTGAAATGTCTGGCAAAATCGAAATTTAAAACCTTGCATGCATGACAATGCATGGCACCTACATACTAAGTACGTATCAAGATACCCTAATCAAGGAGATGTCGAATTATTGAATAGCATTAACGAAAAGAATAATGTATTCAAATTGCTTGATCGATCCCTTGGCCCCCTTGCATAGCCTACTTCCATCACCTTATAATCTAAGAGATCTCTTTTCTAGCCCTCAACAACTCAAAGATACTTATTTCTATTTCCCCATCTAAGTTAAAAACCTATCCCACACTTTTACATCTAGTGATCATTATTTCTAGAATAATCTTGCACTCAAGATTGGAAGTTTGGGAATTTCTCATGGAGGCTATGGAGGGTTTCCTATATATCTTCTTCAATTGACATGTTTGACAATTATAACTGAAATTTGGCTCAATCATGTTGCCAAACTATGCATTGGTCTAAAAGAATTTATAGTTGAATTTGTGTCAAGCAACCATCTGTGGTAATGGGGAAGTAAGGTTTAAGAAATAGTGTGCTCTCAAACCATTTCTATTTTAGACAAGTGATTTGAAAGACAGTGACTCTGAAATTGCTTGCATTTATAGTTTATCTTCTAGCAAAGCAATTTGAGTCCAGTACATCATTAGAGCAAGTTGATTAAGTTATTAGGAAGAGATAAAATAACCAATCATCTTCTTGAAATTCTCATCCTGAGATATGCTTTTCTGCCTGTTGCTTCATAAGGACCCATTGGTCTGCAGAGTATTTTTGAGAAGCTTCATCATTTGATCTTATGCCTTTATCTTCGTACAAACACGATGAACGAGAGTGGGGCCAGTAGCATAGGTTGTGATAGTTGGAATTGGTCCCTCATGCATGGTTTCATAAGACAACATTTGTTTGATGCATGAGAAAATTTTAATTTTCACTACTTTGAACATGGTAGCCACTGGATCCATTTTTTAGTTTTATCATCTGAACAATAATATGGTTCCCCATGCCTGGCCTCAAAAGAAAACATCTTTTTGATGAAGTTGGCTCAAGGCAGCCACTGAACCATTGTTTATTTGTTTTTTTTCCCTTATCTAAACAATGACAAAACTACCTCAGAAATCCCTTTAGCTAAAAGAGCTCCTGCTAGAACTGATTGGTGAAAGATGTAAGTTTATCTTGTTGATCTGAAATCAGATCTTCATGTCAAGAGTAACATGAAGATCTGATTGACAGAAGTTGAGCTACGATAGCTGTAGTGTATGGGTGAGCAAAAAAGAAAATGAAAATATTTGGAAAATTCACTAAAAACTCTAATTATGAAAAAATATTTTTCCATGCAAGATTAGAATTCGTTTAACAAAATTCTTAGAGATATCTGACTGAATCTGATTGGAAACTGGAAATAGGTGAAACAATCCATGCGTTAATGATATTTCTCCCTTATTAACATATGTGTCACTTTGCCATGACATGAAAAAATTGAGATTTTGTACCTCTCCAGTAAAAAAATTGAGAAATTCTTTATATGTCCATAATTAACATGAAGATCTGATCGACAAAAAATTGACCTATTGTAGCTGTTGTTTAGGGGCGAGCAGAACAAAAATGAGAACATTTAGACAATTCATTAGAAACTATTATGAAAGCATAGTTTTCCATGCAAGATGCTAATTTGTTCAACAAAATCCTTAGAGTTATCTGACTGGATCTGATTGGAAATTGGAAATAGGTGAAACAATCCAGGCATTACTGATGTTTCTTCCTTATTGACATACGTAGCACTTTTTCATGACATGAACGTATTGAAATGTCGTGCCTTTCCAGTAAAAAAATTGAGATTTTTTTTGTTTTTATGTCCATAAATACCTTGAATGACTTTACTTTTGTACATTCTTCTCTTTTAATATACTTTCTTCGTTATCGATCAAAAAAAAAAAAAATACCTTGAATGACCTGCTGATGGTGATTGGTTCAACTCTCCCAGAAACATGGTGAGATTGGCTCAAACATATCATCTCTCAGTGAAGCAATTTCCTAATGTTCTGTGACAATTTTAGATGGGGGAAGGATCTTTCTATGAAAGTTGAATTGAGAGCCTATGATGTAGTGTTCCTTTCTCACTGTATCTTCTCCAAACCTGAAAAATTGGGAGGGCGATCACAGCCAGTGAACTTTCTTCAAGTTGATGCAAAAGAATATCATCTACACGATTTCCTTCTCAATTATTTTGATTTTCTTCTCTATAGTGTATCTAATATTCTGATGATCAGTTTTAATATTGAAATGTTGATAAAAGAAATATTGATTGCATTTGGTACTTGTGTGAAAGGTATTTTATATTACCTTTCTTACATTAGTTTGGTATTGGAGATGTTCTACTCAATATTTGGTATTAGAGCAAGTTTATGGCATGGGTATAAGCTTCTATCATGGTAGAAATTGAGTTTAGAGTGATGGATATCCATCCAGTAAATGATGTTAGATATGTTCCAGAATTTTCTGGCTTTTGAAATTGGGTAGAGCAGATGGGTGGACGGGAAGAAGGGGTAAGAGGTCCTAGGTTTTGATCAAGCATGAATTAGATTTCTGATTTTATTGATTGGAATAAGCTTATATAAGTATTGTTCATGTGTTACCAAAAGAATCACAATATATGCTGGTTGAACAGATACTTAGTATTGGTTAGATGCAAAGGGGATTTTTAAGTATAATTCAAGGAGCATTTTTTTTATTCTATGTTGTGTCATGATTCAATTTTTTCTCCTTGTTTCTTTTTGACACTCTTTTGAGAAAAACCATCTATTGGATGATCATAAACTGTTAACTTTGAATATTTGTGGTTGCTTAAATCTTAAACTGAAGAACAATTGGGCCCCAAAAACGAAATTTTCATATCAAGCTTTAAACAAGATGAAAAGCATATAGTATTTCAACAAAATAAACCAAAATACCAATATCACCCCTACGTACATTACATTGTAGCCTTGGGGATCTTTGTGTTTTCAAAGTTGGGCATGGCAGCCCTAAAGTATTGCTCCATTTCAAAGAGGAAATTCTCTACCAATCTTTTCAAATGCTATGGCGTGAAGTGAGGTGTTTTACATGACCAGAGTATGATGCGCAAACCTCAAGGCATGTGGCATAAGCCTCACAATATGCATTAGAATAAAGAGTAAAATTAATATATCAATGTAAATAAAAAAAATATAAAAAAGATCAGAGGTGTATGGAATGGATCTTGCAAATTAATACTGATAAAAAAGAAAAGAAAAAGGATCTTGCAAATTAATCCTGAAATCTCTTCAACATCTAGAAGGGACCAGTTAATGTCAAATGGAGACTTGGAATAGTTTGGGTAACATTAATACAGTCAACTTAATCATGAAGTGTCAGCTTAAAACATTAAAAATAAAATGAAATATTCCTTTTTATCATAATATACTTAATTTTATTTAATGTATCAGGTCCTGGCCTTTGACGTAATATGACTGAAGACATGATGTCTGAGCTTCATGTAAGCCTCACACTTGAATGTGTAAGCATGACAAGCCTCAGATGATCATCATGGGATAATTCTCTATGACGTAAGCCTCATGCTTATGCTATGCTTATGCCTCAAGGAGTATGCTGTATGCATTACTCTCATTTTAAAAGACATCACATTATTTTGTTCCATATCAGTTGTAAAGAATGTAGGATTAGAAGTAAGAGAAGATAAATAAGAGGAAGGAGAAAGAGAATAGAAGAAGGAGAGAGAAAGGGTGAAGGAAAGGAAAGGAAATGAATCAGTCAACCTAACTGGTTGGCCTCCCCTTCTCCTTTATATAACATTATGTTATAAGTTGACAGACGAAAATATCCCCATTTAAACTACCCTTGCATATACTCTTATAACCCCCCCACCCCCCTCAAGCTGGTGCGTATACATTGTATAAGCCCAGCTTGTTACAAATAAAATTCATTCTCGCCCTACTCACAGACTTGGTAAACAAATCAGCTAACTGGTTTTCAGACTTCACAAATGGGGTACATATGTCACTGCTCAGAATTTTCTCTCGAACAAAATGACAATCCAGTTCTATATACTTTGTTCTTTCATGGAACACTGGATTGGTGGGAATATGAATTGCAGCTTCATTATCACAGAATAAGTTCATAGGTAGGTGAACTTGAATCCAATATCAGCCACTAAATGTTTTAACTAAGTTATCTCATTGGATATATTTGCCATAGCTCGATACTCTGCCTCCGCACTTGATCTTGCCACCACACTTATTTTCTTGCTTTTGCAAGACATAATATTACCACCAAAGTGCTGTAACCTGTGGTAGATCTCCTATCAGATGGAGAACTAGCCCAATCAGCATCTGAAAATCCTTCAACCTTCACATGTCCATGTTTCTTAAATAGAAAATCACGTCCAGGAGCTCCTTTGAGATATCCTATAATGCAGATCACTGCCTCCCAATGTGGATATCGAGGTGATTCCAAAACTGACTTACAACTTCAACAATAAAAGAAATGTCAGGTCTGGTCACTATTAGATAATTCAATTTACCAACTAACCTTCTATACTTTCCTGGGTCTTCCAATAGATCTCCCTGATCTACCCATAACTTAACATTAGGATCCATAGGGGTATGAATGGGTCTGGACCCAAGTAATCTTGTCTCTTGTAGAAGATCCAAGACATACTTATGATGAGAAAGGGAGAAACCAATGTTTGATCTGGTTACTTCAATACCCAAGAAATACTAAAGTTTACTAAGATCCTTGGTATGAAACTCTAGCTGCAGAAAAATCTTCAACTTCTGTATACCCTCAATATCATCATCTATAATAGTAATATCATCAACGTAAACAACTAATACAACGTGACCCACAACAAACAATTGATTGAACACAAAGTGATCTATTGAACATTGCTTTAAGCCAAACTGGATAATAGCTGAACTAAACTTCCCAAACCACGCTCTTAGAGATTGCTTCAATCTGTAAATAGTTTTTTTCAGCTTACATGCCTTCTCATACTCCCCCTGAGCATTAAATCCAGGAGGTTGCTCAATATATGCCTCCTCTTCAAGGTCACCATGTAGAAAAACATTTTTAATATCTAACTTATGGAGAGACTAGTCAAGATTAACTGCCAAAGAGATCAAAACACGAACAAATGGTAACTTAACCACCGGTGAAAAGGTCTCAGAGTAGTCAACTCCATAAATCTGGGTACATCCTTTCCTTTGGCCACAAGTCGGGCCTTTAGGCGCTCGATAGAACCATCTGGTAATTATTTGATTGTAAAGACCTAGCGATGCCCCACAACTGGCCTTCCAGTAGAAATATAGATGAGTTCTTAAGTAGTGTCTTAAATTTTGACGAAATTTAGCGAAATTTTGGTTTTCTCTCCCTTGGAGATAATATCTCCAGGGTAATATCTCCTTTTCTAGGGAAATTAGCGAGATTTCAGGCTAAATATCTTCTGATATTTCAATCTCTTCCCATTTTGGGGAAAAATTAAGATTTTGTGCTTTATAAAAGGGGGATATGGTCGGCATTGGGGAAATTTCGCTCAAGCTTTGCCCAATTTCGACAAAATCCTATCTCTTCCATTCTAAGCCTTTTTTGTTTTTTTTTTTTTGCTTTTTGCTTTTCTTCAAGATTTGATTTAGAAGATCAAATCTAAAGGCATCATTTTCGAAGATTTGTAAGGTATGTCTAACATTTCATACTTGTTTTAAATTATTTTTTCTTGTATAAATCTAGTTCTATCAAGTTGAAAATGCATGTTAATGCAT
This sequence comes from Pachysandra terminalis, assembly GCA_031762675.1. Classification (NCBI taxonomy): domain Eukaryota; kingdom Viridiplantae; phylum Streptophyta; class Magnoliopsida; order Buxales; family Buxaceae; genus Pachysandra; species Pachysandra terminalis. The sequence goes on from JAUPMG010309948.1 coordinate 15,438, forward strand.
CTATTTGATGTATCAACATGCATGTGACATAGTGTAAGGGATTTATGATGGATGAAAGCCGAAAGAAGTCAGAAACGTGTATTTTTCAATTTTCATCATTTAAAACTTAATGAAATGATTTGAAAATATTATATGTGATGTAGATGTGGATGTGATACTATGCAAAGCTATTTATGTATTTGGATGTTGGATTTTTAATTGTTTCAATGTTGTGTTTATGGCATATAGTTGTATTTTGACTTTGTATGGATGGTACTTCACATTTTATATTGATAGAATGACAGTGCGTATGTTACTTAGATCCCTTAATGTTTATTCATCACTATGCATAGCTATTTACTGTTATATTTTGAGTTATTTGTGTGGGTTTATATAGGTTTAAGTAATCCCTAAAGTTTCTTTAAAAAATCCCAAATTTTTTCTAATTTTCTCCCCATTTATGTTGTTAGTGTGGCGAGTGGCCATGAGGCCCACACAACCCCTTTTTCTCTTTCCCCCTTTTTCCTTTCTTTATTTATTCGTGTATGCACTGTTTTAGCTCTAGTTCTAGTTAATATATACTCTCTCTAATTGAGGAGAGTGAGTTTTGCTGCCACAACATGGTCTCAGAGCAGATTAAAGAAAAATAAAAAAAAGAAGGGGAAACCCTAATTTTTTTTACTGTTCACACTACTGTTCTTCTTTCTTCTTCTCCCTTCTTCTTCTTTTGTTGATCGCAGTTTTTTGCTGATCGCAGATTTCTTCCAACTGTGAGGTAACGATCTCGCTACCTCTAGGTTGTTTGCGGCTAGCAGTTTGGGGCTTCTCGATTTGGGGCTTTTTGATTGTTGATGGTGCTCGATTAGGGCTATT
>JAUPMG010309969.1:0-16287 GCA_031762675.1 Pachysandra terminalis
CAATAACACATGGGTACCCTTTTTTAAGGGTACCATTTCTAATAACGCATGGGTACCATTGAGGTACCCACGTGGCAACAATCCAACGGTGCTGTATGGATTGCTGTAACCCTTAACCTGTAGAGGATGCGAGGCCCACTTCAACCGCCCATTCTCTTCCCTGCTCAGTAGGACTCGAGACTTTCTCGTCACTTTTTCCTCTCCCAAGTACAAGATGGTTTCTCTGCGATTCCCTTTCTCGTTTTCTCAGCCATCAAAGCACCCTCACAGGTCCCATGTCTCTTCTTCTCGTTCCTTCTCTCCGGCGGCCATGGTAGGCTCCGTTGCAGCTGCATTGGGTACTGGAATCGGATTGGGTCTTGCCGTCTCCCATAAAATCACAAACCAGAAAGACCCATTTCTCCAAAACGCTTTGGATTTGTTCTTCTCCAATTACCGATCCAAATCCTCTTCTCTCATGTGGGGTTCCCTCTCTTTAACTGATAATCCCTCCGAAACCGTCGATCCAAAGACCGGCGTTTCGTTTCCGTCCGTTTTGAACAATACCCGCCAACTGCTCGGAATTGGGTTGCGCAAGAAGAGCTTATTGGGATTGAAAAACATCGATGTCTACGCATTTGGTATAATAATTCTCTCTCACTCTTAATATTTTGTTACCTTATTTTTTTCAAACTAGATCTTGGATTAATTGGAATAACGACATTGTACACTTAGCCAAAAAATCCGTTAATTCGGTTTGAATGCATTTTTTTGTTTTCATTTGATCTTGATTGATGCATCCATCAGCTCCCTATAGATGCAGAAGCATTCTTCTTGATTTTTTAGAGAGATTTTTGTTCCGGGCCTAACCGTTGTTCCCAGGACTTGTGGAAACTTATTTGGTTGAACCCTTAACATTTAGGATTGTAACAACCACTACGTTTCTATAGCCGTCTAGCCAACGTCCACGGCAGCTCACTTTATCGACACTGACCTGACGGTAACCTTTTTCTCTATTTAGCGGCTCCACTCACTTATCAGTATTCAATGACTTGGTACCATACCCATACATAATGCTAAGGCATTTTAATCCAACTTATAGGTCGCCTCTTCTGTGACTCAAACTTGTGATGTGGTGCCTGCTCTGATACCATCCTAATCGTTGTTCCAAAGGCCCCAGGACTTGTGGAAACTTATTTGATTAAACCCTTAACATTTAGGATCGTAACAATTTTTTTCAAGGGCTACTGTTGATATTGGTATTGGACAAATTGCTTGGAAAGATATGGTGTAGATTTTGTGAAGTTCTTGTCCAGTGACAAAACTTGATACTTCATTCATATTGTTAAAAATTAAACTGTAACTTTGAATTTAATTTATAGAAGATGCTACACAGATTTATGTAGACTGCAGAAGTATTGCCACTACAAACAACAAAATCCGTACCAAAATATAAAAATATAGGAAAGCCATTGAGACTATCTGTATTATCAAGCAGATATGTGATTCGGTATTCTATTTCCCTTGGGTGTCCGAATCGGCAAATGAAATTTTAAGATTTCAATGCTAACAGCTAGTTGACCAGGAGCTATGTTGGCACGGTCATGTATCTTTGCAATCATTGTCTTGGTAGTGTGAAGTTCGTGTCAAACATTGATTTACCCGTTGGTCACAAGTATTTATTTAAAACAGTGATTTGAACCAGAACTTTAATTTCCTGCCTTAGTTCTTCCTAAAGAAGCTATGAATTGCAAACCTTATGGTTTGACTCCACTTAAATGTTGGTAACTATGCTTACTATTACTACTTCACATTGCATCATTGCTATATCTTGTTCTTTACATGCTATTATTATTATTAATATATATATATATTTATCTATGAAATTCTCCATTATATCTCGTCTGTCATTCCCACAGGTGTTTATGCTGATGATGGTGACATAAAGAACTTGCTAAGTGAGAAATATGGAAAACTTTCAGTTAATGAAATGAAGAACAATAAGGAGTTCAGTGATGATATCTTAGAACAAGATATATGCGTGACTGTTAGACTTCAAATTGTCTACAGCAGATTAAGCATTCGTTCTGTACGTAGCGCTTTTGAAGAGTCTGTAGGAAGCAGACTTCAGAAATTTGGGGGATCAAAGAACAAAGATTTGCTTCAGAGGTAATATGTTTAATTGACGTCATATCCTTATCATTTGGCCAGTTAACATAAACAGAAGTAACATCGTTGTTGGAAATCAACCTTCATAGATGCTTAGGAAGTCTGACTTTTGTAAATCATTGCCATGCTGGGATATTGTTATGAAATTTCTCTCATGTTTCTTTCAGTCCCTCTATGTTAGTTGATAGTTATCAGGCTTTCTAACCACTTCATTTAAGAAAAATTAAGTTGCTGCTTTAATTTTTCTTTCCCTTTTTCTTATTACATTATTTTATCTATATATGATCTTTGGAGGATCATCATTTTCACATGGTTCTCGTTCTCATTGGCCTTTACTAGTAGTCTTACATCTGGTTTGGGTTTTTCATCTTCTATGTGCAGTCTTATAGTTTTACTAGGAATTGTCTTTTCACAGGATAAGGAGCATATAGTAGAATTTTCTTATCATCTCATTCGTCCTTGTTAGCATAACCTGTTTGTAATCTAACCATTCTTTTGGTTATAGGTTCACTTCCCAGTTCAAAGATGAAATCAAAATACCACGAGGATCTGTAATTGATCTTTCAAAGGAACGGGGCCATGTGCTTCGTACGACAAGTATGATGAAATTGCAGTCTTAGTTGTTTATTTAAGAATTTTTAAAGCAGATTTAGTTACATTTCTTTTTCTTCTTTAAATGACATTACTCAACTGTTCATCTCTTATTTTTTATTGTTTGATTAGTGGTGCTTTGTAGAATAGTGTTTAAACTCGGGGATCGGATTGGGATCATTCCCGACCGATCCCAAGTTGGATTGGTGTTCCGTATCAGGATCGCAGGATTCATGGTCTGTCCAACGAGAGAGTCAAAAGAACAAAAAAATAACAAAGTATTTGTCTCGATCGATCTGTTTCACTCGGCCGAGTTAGATCGGACGATCCCTTGTTGAATCGGACGATCCTAACGAGTCAGACTGAATTTGACCGAGTATGCATATCACATCTCGGAAGGGATTGATCTAATCCAACTCGGGATCGGAGGATACTTTAAACTATGTTTTGCAGTTTCTTTATGAAGCACCTTTTAAATCTCAGTAACAACATCAATTTCGGTCATATCATGGATGCCTAATTCTCATGAGTGTTCTTGGAGGCTTATCCATCTGGATCATTTGGCCTGGTCCTTAGCAGCTGAGCTCAACATCATGTTATCCATCTGTTTGATTTGGTCTGGTTCTTTCATCTAATATGCAGATAATTTCAGTAAAATTTCTTTTCTTTTCTTTTGAAAAAGTATTCATAGTGTTGTCTGATTAATGTTAATCATGATCATATTATTGTTTAGTTCCTGCTTCTTCCAACTTATTAATATTGTATTACCATGTGAACACAAATTTGTTTTTCTTTCCTTTTCTGTAGTTGATGGAAAAGAGGTGGGAAGCATTCAGAGCAAACTATTATGCCGGTCTATTTTAGATCTATACATTGGTGAAGACTCATTTGATAGACAAGCCAAAGAAGATATCAAGCTCAATTTGGCATCCCTGATCCAGAAGTAGGTTCGTAACTGAAAATCCTGGCAGAAGATATTTGGAATTCTTCTTCCTAGTCATTTATATCTGAATAAAATGCTTTAGTCGATGAAATTGACCAAAACTTTCACTTCAAAGCCTGTATAAGCTGATCATGTTTTTATATAACTAGTCTGTGAAATAGGTAATGATTAGTCTGTCGACAATAAATGCAGGGGACAGCCCACAAAATTTCTGAAAGCTCAATAGGAATAGAATATGACAATAGAGCTTTGTTGATGGATTTTTCATAATTACAAATAGACTATGCTTGCTAAACAGAATTAGCATTAGACTGCGGAATTTCAATTCCAATTCCTGAATTTTAGGAGAAGACATGTGTCACATGTAATTCCAAGGCCCTGCAATTTTTTTATTTTTTTTTATTTTTTCACTTTTTCCAAGTTTTAGGATGAAAAAATAACATGTGGGAGCTGTCGAGTTTACAGATTAAGTGCCAATATATTTATTGATTCTATGGCTATCAGTCATGTTTGTAAATGATCTTTTTGCACCCAATCCATCATGAACTGAAGTAGGTTGAATCTTAAGAATAATCAGATTACGCATAAAAAACAAGCATGTGCATTACTAAAAGAAGCCTACTTTTCAAGAAATTATCTGATTCTGTCATCTATCCAGTTTATGCGGCCTTATAGAGATTTCAAGCACATTATTTCATGATTTTTCAAAAAATAAAAAATTAAAATAGAATAGAAGATCAGAGCCAGACTTGGGCGACAAGGAGACCTGTGGACTATATATGAACTGTATATGAGAAGACATGACACAAATGTTGAGAGGGGATTCCCCCATTCAGATGGGTATTTGATAGGACTTGATGATTGTAACCTTTTTAATGCTTTTCATGATGTGTATTGGTTAATATAGAAAGGAGTGAGCCCCATGCCCATGGATCCAAAGAGTATTACATGATGGATAATGAAAAAAAGAAAAAAGAAAAAGTATGATTAACAACATCCCTAGAGAATGAGCCAAAATCTGTTCCACTTCTTAAAATAGAAGACTGGTGAAATAAATACTGAGTTTTGACATGCTTGATCAACCTCTCTTTTGTTCAACAATGAGACTATACACTCGTTCCTCTTTCCACACTACCCAACATACAGCGGAATGACACAGACATCACAATAAAGAAAACCTTCGACTTAGAGTGCCTGTATTTCAACAACAAGGCACACTGAAAATTGCTAGACATGGACCATGCTACTCTGAACTGTTCTAGAAAGTAAGAACTAATATTTACTGTAATGTAATAATGTACAAGCAAGTACCATTGGGTGGTGTGGTCTGAAAGGAGAACATAAGTACTACTTGGTAAACTAGAGAACAGTTAGTTGGTCACATGAATAGGACAGCTTAGTCTTAAGGCTTCTAGTGTGCTTTAACGAAGCTCTTCCAGGAAGTGGTTATGGAGATTCTAGATGGAGAATGAGATCTTTTGGAGTAAGGTTGTCACTGCAAAATATGGGACCATCCGTGGGGATTGGAATTCAATCACATTGAGGTTTCAACCTATGGAAAGCTATCACCAGTGTCTAAGAAGAGGGTTAAGAGTGTGTTTTTGTGAGGACACTTGGTGTGGTGAACTTCCTTTGATCCAGTTTTTCCCAGATATCTACAAGGTGAACAGGAATAGGGATGCTTGGATCAATGATATTGCTTTTAGATAGGAGGGTGATAGTTTGTGAAATCTCAACCTAGGTTGCCATTCTTTGATAGGAAGCTAGGGTTGATGGCTTCCCTCCTATCTTTGATTCAGTTTGGCAACATTGATTAAGGGAGGATGTGAGGAAGTGGAGGTGAGAAAGATGGGATTTTCTCAGTCCAGTCTTTCTTTCGTTCCATTTCTAGCGAGGGATCGTCGATTGAGCCTTCCAGGCTCACTTGGTGAGCTCCTATTCTTTCAAAGATTTCTCCTTCATGTGGACGGCTTCTTTGAACAAGATTCTCACTATAGACAACTTGATGACTAGAAATTGAACTGTTCCTAATAGATGTTGTATATGCAAGAAGCAGGCCAAATTGGTGTATCGTCTATTGCTGTATGCTTTGATCTGACTTCTTGAAAAGATATCTTCTGTCATTTGGACAGAGAGAAATAGGAGAATCTTTGAAAGTGTGGAACACTATTCAAGCTGGGTTTTGAGAAACTCAATGCATTTACTCTTTCTTTGAGTTTCAAATATCTCGTCCTTTAGGAATGTACAATTTAGTCAGATTTTAGATGACAAAATTAATGTCTGGGAGTTGTAAGTATTATTTTGGTGGGCTGTGCTTTGGCCTTGTTGTATACCTTTCTCTTGCACAGGAATAGGAAATAAAGACACCAAGTGCAAAGATTAGATAATGTACTCTCAACACCAGCTCTTCAAGCTTCTGATCTTATTTTTGCCCTTTTTAGTATCCGTGATCACATTATTTTGATTTGCATTCTTTTTCGGTAGTGATGCTAGGGTGCTTGACTACGGTTCTCTCACGTCATAAAGAACCAACAGAAAAAATTAGATTGTTCAGTCTACATAAGTGTTTTATTAGTAGTAAGAAAAGTCGTACTAAAACTTATTTTATTTTGGAAAATTGGATTGAAGTTTCTGTGCTATAGTTTTTGGAGTGCTTTGAAGTTCTTAATGCCTACCTTATTGTGTACTTAATAAGGAGTCTTTAGGTAACGTTTATGGTTGAGAATTTTGTTGCTTTTAATGAGTTCATTGAGTGATTCCTCCTTGACGATGATATGAAGTCATCAAAAGGATTATATGGGACAACCAGTCCCTTCATTATCATTGTGAACCAAGATAAGACAACAGAAAGTTTTTTCTTGGGCTAGATTTCAGTTTACAGAAGTGTTTATTATTAGTAGGAGCTTAGTTTACATTTAGTTTAAAAAGTTATATTAAAACTCATTTTATATAGGAAAACTGGGTTGAAGTTTATGTGGGATAGGTTTTTGGAATGCTTCGAAGTCCTACAAATCTTCTAATATTGGGTATTTGATAAGGAGTCTTTAGGAATGTTAACGGTTTAGAATTTTGTTGACTTTTAATAAGTTTAGTGAATGATTCCTCCTCAATGACGATACACAGCCATGAAAGGATCATATGAGACAACCAAACGCTTTATTATCATTGTGCTTTTTCTCCCAAAGTCCCAAATCTATTCCTACAAGGTCGTTACTCATATTGATTCTGGGTTTTTTTTTGGGTGACATGCCCGACCCCACTTAGTGGGGACAGGGTAAACCCCAGATACATGACCCACAGGGACCATTTATCAGGTAAGTCCGGGGACTCCAACCTGGGACTTCCGGTTCCTGATTAATTAGTCAGTGCAGTCATATTCATGGTTTCAGGATTTTTTTCTCAACAGGATGCCTCAGCCAGATTTCATTTCCTCAACTCTGGGTTTCTAGACTTTCAGTGATGACCTTTGGTCATAAAACACGTCTGGTTTGGAGAATGATCTAGCCTTAGGTCTGAAACCCAGTGAGTATTTAGTTTAATATAGTAGTATACAGACTATTTCTGAGATGTATTTGAGAATCTGTACATACACTTCTCTTTAGTATGCATGCAAGAGGATAAAAATACAAGAATAGAAAAACCACCATTTAGTAGTCTTACAAGTGAATCGAGAAATAGCCTATACTAAAGACTCTACTGCTATATACCGCTATTAGCTATGTACTTTTAAAGTTTTAGATTGAGACACTGTTGGGAATTCCCCTGCCAGTGAGTCCACCCACACGGGTGTAATCAGAAGTGTTAGGATAGAGCAATGTGTAAGGCATCTTGACTGGCCCAACTCGGTTCCTCCATTGCTTCTCATCATTGTTCCTCTCTATAATTCTGTTTTCTATTTCCACCAGTTTCTTTCCAAATCTCTCAAAAGCATCCAGGGGTTCTGCATCCGATGTCCATTCAGGAGTATCTCTCTGCCCAAGATATACCTCATCAGAAGAATGCCTGGACAAAATCTCTATGAGGGACACACCAAGTAGGGTCTGGAACTGGCTTGTAATTGTTTTCAGGAAAGCTGTATCAGGGTTGGCCTCAAGTTCGGCATACTCGGGAGTTCCTGGCTCGGGCATAAAACGGCGGCTAACTGTCGGGCGGTTTGGGAGGTATCCAGCATAGGGATACTGTCCAAAATTCACAGCTGCATGGAGAGCAGATGCCACCCATATTATGATGGTGCAAGTTTGGGCTAGCTCGGCAAGTGTCTGCATCTTTGGCCACCAGGGCTCATCTTTCTTGTCACCATGTCCCACAGTACGGAGTTCCGTCCACCATGACTGGAGTTCGGAATCATTCTGGATCAGGTTATCGATGGGGTAGTAGAAGGAGCAATAGTCATGAACCCATGTTTCGATTGCTGACCAGATCTCAAGCCCATCAACAGCAAATGGGTAGTCCTCAATTAGTAGGCGGAGGCTATGTGGATGGTTTGGGTCTGGAACTGCCATTCCTCTGAATACAGCAAAAGGAATTCATCGTTTCAGTAAAGACCAATGGAGGCTTTTACCTATTCTTTTTTTGAGATTTTTGATTTACCTCTTGATAAGATCAGCAGGAAGTGCTTGCTCGGGGAAAACCCAGTTCTTATAAACAACTGCAGACATTTCCATGGCATATTTTGCAGGATATACTGTCTTTTCTAGCACTCCACCAGCATTGATGAGAATCTGCCGAGCTAAGGCGTTTATATTCATCGTATCCCGGAAATGAGGATGCAAAAGCTTGTGGATTGGGTGCATCGTGCTCAGCTGTCTATTTGTTGCAATCACAATTGGCTCGATCACAGCATGGGTGTTCAACCTGTGGCCATAATTGGAGAAATTCAGGAATATATTCATTGCCACTAGAAAGCATTTGGTCAGAGAATCATACCAGTGGCTGATGAGCTGATGGAAGCCTGAATCATTGACAGCAGCATAAGCTTTAGCGAGCTGCCACACCGAATCTTCGACACCATGTTCAGCCGGAGTGAAGACTTTGCTAATCACACCATTTCCATCCCCCTCTGGATGTGGTAAACTCAACTCAATTGCCACCGGCTTCAAGGTCCCGTCATCTTTCAGGAAGAGGAATGTTCTCGTGGCATAGGTCTTCGTGTTAGTTGTGTTTATCCGCCTCAAGTATGGCATCAACGCATCATGATGATCCAATATGAATAGCTTGTTCTTCCCAATTGCCTATGAAAAAAAAATCATTATTGGTCCTCTACTCCAGGAATTGCCAACTTTTAAGGCATGGGAAACGGCTGTGAATACAACCCCAGCTTATTCAAGAAAGTTGTTAAGGATACCTCATCTACTGTTAGCCCCTCTAGCTTATTCTCTATATGTTCTTTGGTTATTGAACTGGTCTGCTTGCCATATTTGTTAGGATCTAGCTTGCTGGCTGGGGGAAAGTCCTATACACACACACACACAAAAAATGTTGATTAGGAAAATAAAATTTAGGAAAAAGGGTAACAGATATCAGTATCTAAAGAGCTTCAAGTTACTTGGAGACGGCGGATAATAACAGGGTTCAGTCCTGCAAGCATTTCCCGTGCAAATTCTTCGTCCGTCCTCCAGGCAAACTTATCCTCTGCAGTATTATAAAAGACATTATGAAACTGTGAAAGGAAAAGAATATGTAAAACATGGAATTCAGACCATAGATCAACCAGTTGATTTACTGTGAATTGATTGTTAGGAACTCAGTAGAAAGGAAAGAAAAAAAATGAAAACATTGAAGGATTGAATATTCCAAGCATATTCAGTTCAGAGAATTTTAATTTGTATGCGTTTATGTAAGTATTATGTCTAGATTTCAGAATGCTCACATTAATTTTAATTTGTATGCATTTATGCAAGTATTATGCACATACACAGACACCCACACACATATATACCTTGGATCACTTGAGGCATTGGGAATCTGAGCAGTCGTTCGCCGTCTGTGCGAACGAGTTCCTTCAGCATCTCCCAGGGGATGTTGTTCTTCATTTTGCGAAGTGCAGGACTGTCCGGTAGCTGAACCCCTCCTTCATATAGGTTTAGTACATCTTGGAAGGTATCGAACTCATTAGGTGTACTGTCGCAGAATTCTTTGATCTCTGGCAGCAGGATCTGAACCAAGGATTTCAGAGCATAAGCGAGGAAATCCGAGAACTTCAAGTGCCCAAAACGTTCATCTCTTGGAACATAAATGTCCAAGCTCAGTAGTGGCAATCTGCTCTCTGTGTTAGGATCTGCTGAGATCATAGCAGAGAATTAGGCTTTCTTCTTGGTTCAAATGATCAAACCCCTTAGTCCCTGAACACTCAAATCTACATGACTTCTTAGATTCTGTAATATTCCACATGCTTTCTAATATCCAATCTTAAGATAAATTCAGTATCTCTAACCTGTCTTTGTTGGTGGTCGACCCGTTCTTCCCCTTCGAGGGTAAGGGTACTCTGTCGATCCTCCAAGAACGGGGCGAGCAGATTCCGGACCCTTATCTGGATCCCCCAAGTCATTGTAGTACGCGTAGTCGTAGACTCTGTCCCATTCCTTGAGCTCTCCTGTTCCATCTCCTCTAAGATTCACAAGTTCCTCCTCCCTGAACTTACGGAGAGGCTCCGGCGTATTACTGGGAAGGTAGGTCTGCAACAAAGAAAATTCATAAATTTTGAAAATTTTACTTTAAAGTTCATATATGTAAGCATGTGTTGTGAAATATGAACTAAAACAAGAAGCAATAGTTCCATCTTTGAAAGCTGTAGTGTGATGTCCATTTTCAGGCCATGAAACAGAAAATGCATCAAGTAAGGCCTTGTTTGGTTGTCATTTTGGGAATGCATTCCATGACTTGGAATGAGTTTGAGTTGGTGGAATTAGTTCTCTCACAGATAAACGGTCCTTTGGTTAGCAAAGGCAGAATGAGAATGGGAAATACCCTTTATCACATAATCACCTCCAACTTTGATTTTAGATTTTAGGAATGAGTTTTGCAGTGGCAAACTTGTAAATAAAGTAAGCCGTGACAAACTTATAAATACACTTTCTATCACATTTAAAACAATATATATATATATATATATGATTGTGTAAAGATTATGTGGTTATGGGATTTTATGAAAATAATTATTGTTAAACAAAAAAAATTTAGAAAATTTGATCAAAACTCATTTTGGTATATGTTAAACAAACATCCATATTAGGTTAGAACTCATTTTGTTACTTACTAACCAAACGCTACCAATAAGCCTTCAAAATTAGTTCTCATAATGAATTTAGGGAACTGATTCTTGGAATAAGATCCTCCTGATCCAGAATGATAACCAAACGGAGCCTAAGGAAAAACAAAGTCCAGAAAAGCCCAACCATGTTCAGTCATATCAGAAAAAAAGCCCACTATCATTGAGATTAAAAGAACACGCCACAATATGGGCTAGACACATAATTTTATCATCAATTTTAACTAGAGCTAATATAGAAAGTTTTGGTGAGTGAAATTGTAATGAAATCAAAGAGAACAGTACATTGTTTACTTATCTGATTCTCTTAATTACCTTATTAGCGAAGAAAACCCGGTTGTACTTGTACCGATGTTCCGGGTAAACCCAAGAATTGCAAATGAAATGGATGCGACCGTGTCCCGGGACATCTTCGAGCGTGATGGTCTTAAGGTAGAACTGACTGTGATGAAGGTTCTTGATTATGAAAGCCCCCGGAACTCCCATGGCGTCGTCCCAATCAAACGTGACCTTGAATTCAGAGTCGCCGGCCGTTAGTGGGGTAATTGTCGTACACCACCCTTGTAAGTAAGCAGGCTTTCCGAGCCCACCACGGAGCCCATTTGCTGTAAATGTACACACTCAAATCGTCCTCTCAATTTAATCAAAATGCCTTCAAATATTTGCAAAAGGTTTGCTAGAGACAGAGAAGGATAAGATAAAGACGCTTATATCCTAAAATGTGATACACGTTTAACCGTGGACCTCAGCTTGTATGGCCCACAGCCCATTAATGCACCCTTTTAGGAAAAAGAAGAATTAATTTTGGAGTTTTTCTGTATTGTTATGTATTTTTTCACCAAAAAAAAAGATGTAATATAAATGATTGAAAATAAGTTGATATAGCAGTTTATGGAATGTGACTTTTGGTCGGTAATCAATATAGGGGTCCCAAGAAAAGTAAAATCTTGAACTGTAATCGCCACGTGTACCAATTACATATTTTGAAAATTGTCATTAAAATCAATTTTTTTTAGAGCCAAACTTTTATAGTTATTTTCGATTATTTTATTGATCAGAAATATAAAAAATAAAAAATAAAATTATATTTTGATTATTTGAGTAGATGAGGCAACCAATTAGTATATCCTTTTTTACTTGTTCTAATATATTTTGACTTGGTTTAAGAGAAGAAACCACTTTATCTTCTTTACAAAAAATTAGGGGTGTAATTCGGGTGGTTTGGTTTATTAGTGGTCAAACTTAAACCAAATCGAATTAAATTATACAAAACCCAAAACCGAATCAAACCAAAATAAAATTGGTTTTTGGTTTGTGAAATAAAATTAATACTATTTTCTATATAAAGCACATAGCACACGTGTGTGTGTGTATATATATATATAATCTAGTTCGGTTTTTTGGTTCAGTCTGGTTTAGTCCAAGCCTTAACCATAATCAAACCAAAATGAAAAAAAGGACAAATCAAACTGACTTTTTTTCATTTTGATTTGTTTGATTTTCGGTTTAAACCCGTATCAAATTAGGGAGCGAGCTGTCTCTAATCACAGGGCCAACTCCTGTGTTGTACAACACAGAGGATCCCGGCCCACCAAATTTACACCCCTAGGTATAAGAGAGAATGGGAAGATTACTATATTATAAGATAAAATGTATAAAGTTTTTTTTTTTTAAGTAAAAAGGAATACATAAAAATAGGTGTCCAAGGGTGCTTTAATGAAGTGGGTACTGTTAGGTATTTAAGAATGGTTCTTACACCCTCACCAAGTCTCCTCAAAAAAACAATGGTTGGATCATGTCCAAGATCATCTGCTCAATTTCCCTTTGATCGTTATCATGAGGTGGCCCACCAAGCAATTAATCAAGAAGGGGTAGTATTTTCCTTCTAATCTACTCATATTTGGGTTTTACAAGTCTCTTAATAAGAAATTAAAGAAAATCAAAACAGTTAAGTAACAAGAAGGAAAGAAGAAAGAAACTCAAGGAACAACAGTCCAACCTACATTGGCCACAAAAATACACATTGGACGAGTCTTTCAGTGATTGCTTTTTTTACAAAGAATCTTGAAGCTTAAGTCCAAAGAAATCCCTTTTCTTATTTCCAAGAAAGTGATTGTCAAAAGAGAGATAGAGAGAGAGAGAGCATGGATGCCATTGATGTATGTAAGATACCCAAAATGGAGAAAAGAGAAAACATGGAAGCTAAGTGGAGGAACTCACCTAAGTCGCCATTATTAACAGAACTGATGAGCTGAAGTGAGACTCCTCTTCCCAATAGCTCATAAATCCGATCAAGAAACGACGCATGGATATCATGGAAGTCCAAGACATTCTTCTTCATCAACACGACTGACCCTTTGATCTTCTTTCTGCCACCCTTTTTGACATTCAACATGTCTAAGATCTTCTGAAGCATTGAATCAACAACAGGTCTCAGAAGAACAAAGTCTAGAGGTTAAGAAGAAAAGGAAGAATTAAGCTAAGAGAAAATAGAAGATGCTTGTTTAGTAAAAAGACTTGGATTGGTATCATATATTTATAGGCAACAATTCCGAAGTTTCCAACATGGCAGCTTCACTTTTTCAGATGTGTACTTTATGTTTATTTTCCTTCTATATTAAGTAACTAAGTAGAATTTATGCCTTGGATAATTGAGACTCTATCATAGAAGCCAAGACTCTCTTACTAGGATTTGACAATTGTGTTATTGCACACGTGTTTCGACAAGAAAACTTAGTTGCAAATATGCTAGTTAATTTTGTTAGAAATTATAACGTATCTCAGGATTGGATAGACTTCCCTCCCCATGTTTGGTCATTTTTAAGGATGATGTATTGGGCGAACAGTCCCTCGTTTGATTTCAAACTTTGAATGAAATTATTTCAATACCAAAAAAAAAAAAAAAAAAGTAATTTATAAAAAACCTTCGTTATCTTAATTTTTTATTTTTTTTTTCTACCTATAAATAGAAGGGCTTTAATGTGAAGGGGGCCACGATGCCCTTCACATTGAAACGCTTCCATTTGTAGGAAGCTACTCCAAACAGTTCCTTAATTAAAACCGTTGGCTAAAAAATTGTTTGGTGAGAAAAAATTATGTAAAGGGGTTTTTCTGTACATAATTTTAGGTTATATGGATATATTTTTTTTTAAAAGAATATATAATAAAAATAGAAAGATAATTTTATCATTTTAAAAGTTTTACCGAGATTTAGAACATAATTAATTGTTTCTCGCAGACTCAGTTTTCAGTTTTTAAAGTAACCCTACTTTTGTTTCATCAAAATAGGTTTTCTCTCTGGAAGCAATTTTTAGAAGTGTCATCAACCACCCCCAAGCATTCAGTAAGAAGCCCTTTCAAGTCTAAAAAAGACATTCTAGCCCTTAAGAAGCTACACCAAACAGAAACTAAGTAACATATTCTGTAATAAAAGTGTACTGTTGTTCTTGCAATGTTATAAATGCCGTGGGCCCCTTGATTCCTCCATCTTTATCTTCTTAAGTTTTAGAGAAAAGTAAACGATTTGATCCCAAAGGTGACCAAGTGGTAAAGTGTATATGTTCTTCTCAAGGTAGGGATAGGCTAGTTCTAAGTGGGTGCGCAATGTGAAAGAAGGATTTTCTTAAGCAACCTTAATAAATTATTAGAATAATCAACAAGGATAGTTGTGGTGTGTTTGATTACTTTAGTCAATTCAAAAAAGAGTTAGGGCATCTTTAAATTATAAAAAAAAAAAAAAAAAAGGAAAAAGAAAAAGAAAAAAATATATGTATTCTTCCTAATGGATTATGGACCATGGTTTCAAGGATCGGATTAGATTGGACCGGATCGGCTATTCCGTATCAGGATCGACTTGGACCGGTCCGATCCAAAGCCTAATGATACAATAATTGTATCGTGGCTTGGGATCGGATCGGTCCAACCTATACCGATTCGGACCTGTCCAGTGATTGGATCGGCCGATCCAACCGATCTCTAATTTTTTTTTTTTAATTTATAAAATAAATGATCCAATCGGTATCGACTTGGATCAATTCGATACCGACCATTATCGCCGTTCTAATGATCGGTCCAACCGATCCCTATATATATATATATTAAATAAAGATTCAACTTTTGGATTGGCCGGTATCGATCGGGACCGGCCCGATCTAGGATCCCGAGAATTAAAACCTTGTTATGGACTTTCCTTGTACTGCTTGTTATCCCACCAAAAAAAAAAAAAAAAGTTTATTACCCGTAGAGAATGATTCAACTTAAAACAAAGCTGGCCTAATTGTTATCTTACAAGAAATCAACTTAATTAAAGTTTATTATTAGTAGATAATGATTGGGATTAACGAAGTTAGCTGATGTGATTGGACTATAGTTATCCATTGCAATCTAATGGAAATGATGCTTGTAGGGTCCAAAGTCCAAACCAAAGTTTAACATCCACTAATCAAATTGGTTAATAAGCCACCTGTGTGCGCCCGACAAATTGGATTTTCATTTTAATTATCTAAAGGGTTCGTTTGATTAACAGACAAATAAATTATTAGAGTTGGAACTGGAGTTTGCAAATATTGACTATGTATTTTAGTAACAAGTTGTAGTGTTGCATGCATTATATAATGTCATAGCTTGATCACATCAAAACATTATATTTTTTAAAGAGAGTGGGAATGAGAAGTAAAGGAAGAAGAAAGAAAATTTAATTAGGTAAGGTTGGCCAAGAAAAGCTGTCACATGGAATAACTTAATAAGAGTCGTGAAACAGTTCTTGAAGGGAATTTGTGTGAATTTGGGTTATGTGAATCTCACTTGAGGTTGACACTTGTTCTAGGTGGAAAGGGTAGTCATCACCAGATAAGGTAGAAGCCGCAATTTTAGGTTCATTAGGGGCTTTGTTTCATTAACAAACAATAAATTGTTAGAGCTTGGAACTGGAGTTTACAATATTGACTACTTATTTTAGTAACAAGTTGGATTTTGGGTTGTGTGCAAAAGTATTTGAAAGGAACCTTTGTGAATTTGGGTTGTGTTATTACGATAGAAGTCGCAATTTTAGGTTCATTAGGTCTCTTAGTGTTTTAGAAAGATAAATCATCCTTAATGGGATCCACTTGAGGACAAGTCATTCGTTAGTAATTTGCCGAATAATTCGAGAATTATTCGCAAATCGAATTATAAACGATGTATACGTATAATACTTCTGCATCTTTGAAAAATTCGTAAAAATTCGTAAATTTTTGGCTTAAAACTATAATACGAACTTTTATGAATTGTTCAAAAATTCATCCCAAAAATTCGTTCAAATCGAACCAATATTAATTTTTGAATTTGGTCTGATTCGGGT
>JAUPMG010309979.1:0-16285 GCA_031762675.1 Pachysandra terminalis
TTGGATTTTCCAGCCTAGTAGCATTGATGATAAAAAAAAGATCAATGCAGTGGAACTAATTGGCTTTGGGTCTAATTGGGTAAGAGGTTGTTCATTTTATAAGTAGAATTTGAAGTATAATTGCATGTGGTACTATATTTCTTCATGGAGGACCTAGGGAGAGTAAGGAACCAAGTGTTTATGTCCTTTAAGAAAAGAGACACTGTCAAATAGCTCATACATGGTCTGAGCCTCTACTATATTCACAGAAGTCATGAATAGAGGAGTACTCTTTGTAAATATTATTGGCCAACAGCAAGTTAAGGATAACAGTAGGGTGTAATTCAGGTAATACCCAGTAGTAGATATATTATTGTAACGCAAATGGAAGGGATTAACATGAATATTTTTATTTGTGATCAGAAGTGTACATGCAATTTTTTTTTTTTTTAAAAAAATATTGAATTGGTTATCAAACTATAAAGGTCATGGCCAATTAAACTTGAATTAAGCTTCATAATTTTATACAATAGACAAGCTCAGTTTCAGACCATATATATATATATATATGAAATCGTTTGTTAATATTATCTATAATACGATGTGAAACTTGTCGTAAAATTGAAGATTGGATGTTATCTAAAGGACATTAATTCAAGAAGACAAAAAGACCCAATGCATTTTATAAAACTCCTTAATTTGACTGACAAAGTGCATGAAATGTTCAGATAACATTGCTTTATTCCATTTGTGAAAGGGAAGTTCTTCAAATTACCATACATTCAAAGGGAAATCTGCTACGAATATATGAGATCATAGCACGTTTTCATTTCTTCGGTAAGAGTAGTTGCACGTGATTCAAGCTTCCAACTAACGCGACAACTCGAAGGATATTTTTGACCAAGTCCGAGAACTATATATGTTGGAGCTTTGTTCAAATTAATTTTTGCTTAATTTGACAAACATATTAATATACCTACCATTCAATATGAAAAGGAGTAGATTTTTACATTCGTAGGAAAATTTTCCTTTCTTCCATGCTCCTAATGAAAGCAATGATCTCCTTGAATAAATTTCTTTGAATTATCAATGAATATCTTTGGATAGATCCATTTTCAATTTCATTTTCACGAGTAGTTTCTATATATATGATTGACCAAACTATTGAAGCATACAAATAATACTTGAATTCTCAATATATATTGAAGGTAAGTAGTTGGTTATTATTCTTCAGTGACTGTGTAGTAGGAGCATCTATTAATGAAAGCACTAATCTAAGATGATAATCTCATGGATAAGGAGAAGGAATTAAATTGGATGGTGTTATTTCTGAATGAATTTCTGACTTGTTCCTAGAGAACCAAGGTAAAAACCATTAAAAAAAAAGATTAGTCATTCACAACCAGTGATGAAGGGTGCCTCAAAAAGGTTATGGATTCTTATATCCATTGTAGAAATCAAATGGTTTCAGTCTTACACATATCGAGGAAAGCAATCAAAGGGAAAGATTTTATCTGATCGGGTTTTATAGAGTAAACAGTTTAGGTTTTGGGGGATCATCTTTATGGTTTATTGTAATAGACATGTATTCTACAGGTAATTGAAGACCAAGTTTGGGGTAATTACAGAATTTGAATGGAAAGCATACCCTCATCTTGAGGGTAAGCCCTAAGAAACTTGTAGAGATTGATGAAGATTGTTGAACCATTTGATATACATTGTTGTGCCGTTCTCTAATAGCTTGAGCTTTTAGAGTAAGTGGTTCTTAACAAATTAAGATGAATGCCAAGAGGTGTACTTAGATTTAGCCCTGACGTTCACCTCGCCCTAATTAATTGATCTTGACCTCAACACAACTACTGGTATTTCCATGATCAACTTAGTCTGTTACAGTAAAAGCTTGACCATGAGATTTTACTGGGTGCCACATTCTGATTTGGAATGGGTTGTTCCTGTACCCATGAGATTGCCTCCTAATCTCAATATCTCATCACATGCGCAGTTAAGAAGAAGTGTTTGAACTTTGAACATAGTTGTTGTAAGGTGCTCATACTTTTGTCTTAATCCATTTGGATTCAAATACCTTATTTTCTTTAGAAGCAAGCTTTCCATAAGGCTACCAGGCCTTCACAATAATTTGCCAAATATAAAAGCTATGATAGTTCTCCTTTCTTATAAAGTTGGAGTTTACAGTTAAGATGTGCCTCTAAATATCTGCTCATGAGGTTTTTAAACCAACAAGACTTGAGGGATTCCTCTGCAGGTACAATCCTAGTAATCCAGGCTTTAAAGAGGATTATACATGTTTGAGTCATAACAAGTATTTGGGTTATGAGTTTTGCTGTATCTGGTGTATCTCTTGATTGGTGACAATACGATCTTAGTTCTTGATCATAGAGACAACTATTAAGTTTGCCATAACAACTACATATTTTGCGCCATTTTATTGGAACAAAATGTCCATAATAAAGAAATGATGCTTAGAACCAATATTCTAAAACCAAGAGAAACAATGCTATTGTAAATCTTGCACACTTTGATATAGTGAGGGAATGTATTATGTCCATATGCAATCTTATGCAATATGCTCTCATCTCTATCAGGTGGTAGGTTTGATTCAACTTTATTTGTCTCCCAAATTAAGTAATTTATAATATGATCAATTAAGAGAAGGATCCCAATCCTCTCAAGTCGCTATAAGCCATTAATTGGTATGAAAGCAATGTAAACATAACAACGTAACTTAGGCAACATGCAAGCTCGATGCCAATGTGAACTAACACCCATCTAGTAAGGGGATATGAAATTGATTTTGAACTAATCTTTCCTAATTAATTAATGACCTCAGATGGATGTTAATTCACATTGGCGCTGATCAATTAGCATATCCGCGGAGTTATCGCATTTTTCATTGATTTGAAATGAACTAATAATAACTTATAAAAACTTAATAGGATCCCAATCCTTAAGAGAAAGTTTATGTGATTTGGAAAGACTTGATCCATAAATGGTGCCCCTAATAAATATGTTATACATATGAACAAACATTTTGGATGGTACTCTTGGGAATGCAGAAGGCTCAAATTATAAGGGCATCTTAATGTGGCTTAAACATCATTATGAGTCAACTCTTGAAAGCAAAGTTGGATATTCAAGAGAAATAGGAGTTAAAGAAAAAAGGAAACCTAGATTAAAATCAAGTAGACATTTTTTAGTACTTAGGCCTCGTTTGATTGTCATTTTGATCAAGAACTAATTCCAAAAACCAGTTCTCTAAATTCATTTTGGGAACTAGTTTTGAAGGATTCTTGGTATCGTTTGGTTAGCATGAAACAAAATGAGTTATGATCTAATATAGTTAATGGTTAACATGTACTAAAATGAGCTCTGACCAAATTTTATAACCTTTTCCTTTAATTATAATTATTTTCATAAAATCACATAGCCACACATAATCTTTGCACAATTATATCCTTTAAAAATGTGATTGTAATACTCCAAAATAATTTATAATACAAAAAGTGTATTTATAAATTTACCGTTGCTACTCTATTTACAAGTTTGCCATTGTAAATGGAAAAATCATTCATAAAATCTATAATCAGGGTTGGAGGTGATTCTATGATGAAGGGTATTTTTTCCATTCTCATTCTAGGAAAATTCATTTTGCCTTTACAAACCAAACAACAATTTATCTATGAGAACTCATTCCAATGCATTCCCAAAATGACACCCAAACGAGGCCATAGTCATATA
Source organism: Pachysandra terminalis (assembly GCA_031762675.1). Classification (NCBI taxonomy): domain Eukaryota; kingdom Viridiplantae; phylum Streptophyta; class Magnoliopsida; order Buxales; family Buxaceae; genus Pachysandra; species Pachysandra terminalis. The sequence continues at coordinate 3,736 of JAUPMG010309979.1, forward strand.
GATGAGAAAAATTAGAGAGAACCTTAGTGATATTGAAAAGAAGGTATTCTTAGGGATCATGTAGAGTGGAAAAATAAGATAAAACCTTAGACTTAACATTCCTAGCAACAATTAATTTAGATGATAATGATAGAGTTCTTCTCTCAATCTATACAAATTTGACTGCTTGTGATTGGAGGGCTGCACAATAGGAAACTAAAATGCTTCACACACAATCATAACTCTTTAAGTTATAATGTGTGGCTAAGATATTTTAGGGACTTTTAATCTTAGATCTAAAAGCTATAATTCAACAAACCTAAGATGATTAATAGAATAATATATAATTAGGATTATAGGTTATGAACAAAGGTCATTAGTACAGAATTGCAGCTTAAATAGAAATCTGGGTTAATAGATTAAACTAGAATTGACCAAACAGGACCTAACTCTAATAATTAATTAGTTGGACTAAAGTAAAACCCAATAAGACTAAGGCCCAACTAGATTAATTCCCAATTAGGTTAATTAATATATCATTTTTGTGATTATTAAAATAGGATATTTAAAGATTTAGTTATAATGGAACTAGGACTAGACCTATATCTAAACACTTATTAGTATTCCTAATATAATTATGACACTTAAAAATCAATGGTTGGGAATAAAAGACAAGAAACCTAATCTATTTAGGATTATAAGAGGAAAGAACCTAGTCTAATTAGGAAAGTAGGTAAGCTAATGATTGAGTTTTACAAGAAGTAGTAATTCCCAATCGTTGGTGAAGATTAAACCACCTAAAATCTAAGGGCTGGGAGTAGACAACATAATCCTAAACTAAGTTTAACTCTAGACTAACTAGGGGACACATTACAATCTATATAAACACAAAATGGGTCGTCCAAATCATAATCATAAGTTCTAACTTAATTGCTGGAGATGGAAGTTGAGGAAGAACAGTTCAGATTTAGACTGAACTGAAGAGGAAGAAGATTCGACGAAGGACAACCAAGGTAAGTAATTCGATTTGTCTTTATTTTTTATTTGGATTTAGGTGAGCTGCCATATTCATTGAATATGACATAGCACATTGAATTCAAAGTGAAGAATAAGTGATTTCTACTAAACTTAAGCTTTCAATGCATAATTATCAGAAGCAAGGTAAGTTGTCGTTTTGATTAATATTTTGATCGAATTAGGTTCAGATTTTGATTTAATTATGAGTGTTAGTTGATGAGTTTTGCTAAATATTATTTAATATAAGAATTCGTGAAGATGTGTTGTTTCTCGAAAAACCGGCAGACTACCGGTTCACCCAGGAGGCAACCGACGGACCAATCGGTGTACCGGTTGGCCTGCCGGATTGCCTCATCTGTAATCAATGTTCTACCTAGCCTACAAGTGGCCAACCGGCGTGCTGGTTAGACCACCGGTGGCTTAATTTATCTGTAAGTGTAAAATTTTGGTTTCTGTCTAGCCTGCCGGTGGGAACCGATGTACCGGTTAGCCCACTAGTCAGACATAAAGAACTGGATGTGATTTTTGGAACACTCTGCCTAGGCTGCCGGTGGCCAAAGGGTATGCCGGTTAGCCTGCCGGCCAGCCCTTGTTTGTTAAACTGTTGAAATTCATGCTATGTTTTGGATTCCTAATTAGTTATTACTAATTATATGTTATGTGTGATGGTTTTAAGACATGATTGAATGATTAAATTGAGGTATTGATAATTATATATATATTTTATGATAATTACACATGATTTAACATAATTTGAGTACCATGAAAGTATATACCATGTTCTAAACCTCATATTGCTTTCTTAGGCTTATTACAAAATTGTACACATCATGTATGCTTAGTTAGCGTGCACCATTACTAAACGTGCACAATATAACCAATTTGCATTATTGACCATATTATGGTCATATGCTTGACTTTACCATAAGAACTTCACTTCTGTTGAAGTTTCTGATCAGATTAAGTGTTATCATGATTTGGACTTCATGATATAGTGAGGAAGTTGGACAAATTTTATAGGTTGAGTGACTTGCTACCCCAATATACCCCATTATTTTCATCTCGATAACGTATCATGTATTATATGTAACGGATGCTGAGTGAAATTCTGTTGGCATTCGGATAGTGAATGATTCACTGAGGTTTTTATCACGTTTGTGACTCTTGGTTATAATCTGTGACTAAAAATAACAGGGGCGCTTGTGACCTCTAGGTCGAAGCTCCTAGAAACTATAATGCGCACATAGAATATCTTACTTGAGCGAACCTGTATAGGGGGATGGTTCATTACGACATCCTGCTTGGTGATTGGTTGGTCTAGTGTGGGACATACATTACTCGAATTGTGAACAACATGCATGTTGCATCGCATATATTTTTGCATGAATCACACTTGGTGATTACTCTTTTTGTTTTGCACGAGCATGCATTACATTCATTAATAATTGAACCAATATTCATACTGCATTGCATTCACATTTCCTAACATATGATCATGTTATCTTTCATTAATTGCATATTTGTTGTTTAATCTATGTCATATCATTGGAGAGTGGCCTTGACCCTATTCCAATTAAAACTATATTCTAATGTTTTATTTACTAAGCTAAGTATAGCTGACGTCTTATGACAACAATTTCAGGTAATTTAGATGGAGAATATAATAATAATGGAGAACAAGATGAGAAACACTTTTATGATGAGATGGCTGGACTGGATGATTGCTTTCAATAATTTATACTTAGAAATCTGTAATAGGACATATTTATTTCCTAGATTAGATATTATGTATAGGGATAAGAATTTGATTTAAGCATGAGAATAGAGTATTTTTATTTTCTTTTTCGCTGTGGTTTTCTTAGATGTTTTGGATGTAATAACTTAGTTAAATTTTGGTTATTTTCAGTAAAGTAATTTCCTTCAAGTTTTATTTAAATTCTATGGTTTGGCTCTTATATTGATTACCATTCCTGATTCTGATTGGGGTGAGAGTCACATTTCAAACATGAGGGGTTCCACGTGAATTTTCTTAACTTTGGAATGTGACAACGTTTGTATCAGAGCCTAAGATTTCATGTTTTAAATCAGATTCCAAAAGTTTTTGATTGCCGATATTTCTAAAGTTTTCAAGGTGCTGATATTTTAAAGTTTTCTGTGTGCTGTTTGAAACACTAACAATCTGGAGTTTTAATTCATGATAAGACTTGGATGTTATCTTCTCTTTTTACAGGTTCTTAAGTTAATTAACAATGGCCTGTAGAAGAAGAGGAGGTAGTGTGGATACAAGTGTACCAACACCAAGTAATGATGATAACCAGAACCCGCAACTTGCTGGAATTTATCAAGCTGTGGGACATATGACCAATATGATGCAACAACAACAAGCACAAGACCAAGCACAACCCCAAAAAGAAGCCGAAGCACAAGCACAAGCAGCGTACCAATACTAGCAAACCGAGTCTCAGAAGAATGTCAAGAGTATCGAAAAATTTAAGAAGTTGGGACCGACTGTTTTCAAGGGAACTACGGATCCAATGGAGGCACAAGCATGGATTGACTCCTTGGAGCATATTTTTGAAGTAATGGAGGTAGAGGATACGGAGGTGGTTCGATTCGCTGCCTTTATGCTTGAAGGTGAAGCGAGACGATGGTGGAAATCGCGTACATCTACACTTGGGGACGATTTCAAGGTGAGGTTCTACTTAGAGTATTTTTCGAGAACTGTAAGAAGGGAGAAGGAGTTGGAGTTCATGAAATTGGAGCAAGGAACCATGACAGTACTGGAGTACGTGGCAAAGTTTACGGAGTTATCTCAGTTTGCTACCTATGCGGTTGACGGTGAGGAGAAGAAGGCGTTCATATTGGAGAGTGAATTAAGGCCAAGTATTAAGAGCTGACTGATTGTAAGGGAGTTCACGAAATACCATGAGGTGGTGGATTGTGCACGTAAGAAAGAGAAAGATATACAAGATTTCCATAAGAGACGAGACCTAAAAAGGGAGAGAAACAATCAAGCCGATTTACAGAAAAGACAAAGGATGCAAGAACCAACTCAAGATCGTGGAAATGGACATGTTAGATGTTTTAATTGTGGAAAGAAGGGACATCATCAAAGAGACTGTCGATTGCCAAGTAAAACACAAAATTAATCACAAGGACAGCAACTGCTCGTACCCAAGCTGCATTACCAACTGGATCAGAAACCGGTACAACAACAACAATCATCAAAGGAGAATAAGAACGAAGCACCACAGCAGCAAACTCACAAGCAAGGGTCATTACACTACAACAAGACGAAGTAACCGAAGGTACTATTGATTTCAACAATAGTTGATTGGCATTAGATTATATTAAGGGTAAGTATCTATGACTTTTCTCAATCAGGGGATATCGAATTTTGAAGACGAAATTGTCTTAAGGAGGGTAGACTATAATAACCTGAACTTCTATAGGGATTAATTTATAATTAATTAAAATATAGGGGTTAATTTAAAATTTTAGTAAGTTAGTTACACAATTGACTCTGACTGCTTGTGATTGGTGCTGCACAATAAGAAACTAAAGTGCTTCACACACAATCATAACTCTTTAAGTTATAATGTGTGGCTAAGATATTTTAGGGACTTTTAATCTTAGATCTAAAAGCTATAATTCAACAAACCTAAGATGATTAATAGAATAATATATAATTAGGATTATAGGTTATGAACAAAGGTCATTAGTACAGAATTGCAGCTTAAATAGAAATCTGGGTTAATAGATTAAACTAGAATTGACCAAACAGGACCTAACTCTAATAATTAATTAGTTGGACTAAAGTAAAACCCAATAAGACTAAGGCCCAACTAGATTAATTCCCAATTAGGTTAATTAATATGTCATTTTTGTGATTATTAAAATAGGATATTTAAAGATTTAGTTAAAATGGAATTAGGACTCTAGACCTATATATAAACAACTATTAGTATTCCTAATATAATTAAGACACTTAAAAATCAATGGTTAGGACTAAAAGAAAAGAAACCTAATCTATTTAGGATTATAAGAGAAAAGAACGTAGTCTAATTAGAAAAGTAGGTAAGCTAATGATTGAGTTTTACTAGAAGTAGTAATTCCCAATCATTGGTGAAGATTATACCACCTAAAATCTAAGGGCTGGGAGTAGACAACATAATCCTAAACTAAGTATAACTCTAGACTAACTAGGGGACTCATTAAAATCTATATAAACACAACATGGGTCGTCCAAATCATATCATAAGTTCTAACTTAATTGTTGGAGCTGGAAGTTGAGGAAGAACAGTTCAAATTTGGATTGAATTGAAGAGGAAGAAGATCTAACGAAGGACAGCCAAGGTATGTAATTCGATTTGTCTTTATTTTTGATTTGGATTTAGGTGAGTTATCATATTCATTGAATATGACATAACACATTGAATTCAAAGTGAAGAATAAGTGATTTCTACTAAACTTAAGCTTTCAAATCATAATTATCCGAAGCAAGGTAAGTTGTCATTTTGATTAATATTTTGATCAAATTAGGTTCGGATTTTGATTTAATTATGAGTGTTAGTTGATGAGTTTTGCTAAATATTATTTAATCTTAAGAATTCGTGAAGATGTGCTATTTTGGGCAAACTGGCAGACTACCGGTGTTTCGGTTAGTCTACCGGTTCACCCAGGAGGCAATCGGCAGACCAACTGGTGTACTGGTTGGCCTGCCGGATTGTCTCATCTGTAATCAATGTTCTGCCTAGCCTACCAGTGGCCAACCGACGTGCCGGTTAGACCATTAGTGGCTTAATTTATCTGTAAGTGTAAAATTTTGGTTTTTGCCTAGCGTGTCGGTGGGAACCGGTGTACCGGTTAGCCCACCGGTTAAACTTAAAGACTTGAATGTGATTTTTGGAACACTCTGCCTAGGCTGTCGGTGGCCAACCGGTGTGCCGGTTAGCCTGCCGGTCAGGCCATGTTTGTTAAATTGTTGAATTTCATTCTATGTTTTGGATTCCTAATTAGTTATAATTAATTATATGTTATGTGTGATGGTTTTAAGACAATATTGAATGATTAAATTGAGAGATTGATATTTATATACATTTTATGATAATTACACATGATTTAACATAATTTGAGTACCATGAAAGTATATACCATGTTTTAAACCTCATATTAATTTCTTAGGCTATTTACACAATTGTACACATCATGCCTGCTTAGTTAGCACGCACCATCACTAAACGTGCACAGAATAACCAATTTGCATTATTGACCATATTCTGGTCATATGCTTGACTTTACCATCAAAACTTCACTTCTGTTGAAGTTTCTGATCAGATTGAGTGTTATCATGATTTGGACATCATGATATAGTGACGAAATCCCAGGTGGACAAATTTTATAGGTTAAGGGACTTGCTACCTCAATATACCCCATTATTTTTATCTCGATAACGTATCATGTATTATACGTAACGGATGCCGAGTGAAATTCTGTTGGCATTCAGATAGTGTATGACTCACTGAGGTTTTTATCACGTTTGTGACCCTTGGTTATAATCCCGTCACTAAAAATAACAGAGGCGCTTGTGATCTCTAGGTCGAAGCTCCTAGAAACCATGACGCGCACATAGAATATCTTACTTGAGCGAACCCGTATAGGGGGATGGTTCATTACGATATCCTGCTTGGTATTTGATTGGTCTAATGTGGGACACACATTACTCGAATTTTGAATAGCATGCATGTTGCACAACATATGTTTTTGCATGAATCACACTTGGTGATTACCATTTTTGTTTTGCATGAGCATGCATTGCATTCATTAATAATCGAACCTGCATTCATATTGCATTGCATTCACATTGCCTAACATATGTTCATGCTATCTTTCATTAATTGCATATTTGTTGTTTAATCTATCATATCATTGGAGAGTGGCCATGACTCTATTCCAATTAAAAATGTATTCTAATTGTTTTATTTACTGAGTTAAGTGTAGCTGACGTCTTATGAAAACAATTTCAGGTAATTTAGATGGAGAATATAATAATAATGGAGAACAAGATGAGGAACACTTTTATGATGAGATGGTTGGACTGGATGATTGCTTTCAATAATTTATACTTAGAAATCTTTAATATGGCTTATTTATTTCCTAGATTAGATATTATGTATAGGGATAAGAATTTGATTTAAGCATGAGAATAGAGTATTTTTATTTGCTTTTCCACTGTGATTTCCTTAGATGTTTTGGATGTAACAACTTAGTTATATTTTGATTATTTTTAGTAAAGTAACTTACTTCAAACTTTATTTAAATTCTATGGCTTGGCTCTTATATTGATTACCATTCCCGATTCCTATTGGGGTGAGAGTCACATTTTGAACATGAGGGGTTCCACGTGAATTTCCTTAAGTTTGGGATGTGACACCCTCCTACCATCTTGTGAAGCCAATGCCTTTCTAAGTAATTTTTATTTTATAAAAGGAGAAGGTTATATTATATGATCAAGTCATTACATAACGAGCATTGGATCTTCCAATTACATCCCAAAACAAAGCATTAACAACATGTTCTGGTGGAGATCCATCCCACAATTTGCTGGACTGATTCAATGTTGCTTCCTTGGCTATGTTTTATTTACCTCCCTATATACTTTATCAATAAATATAATATCAAAAAAGTTGAAAAAAATTTATTCAATCATCCAATGGTTTTTTAACGTATGGTATATGCACAAGTCAACAATTATGGTTTGGTGAGTTGAAAAAAAATCTTTAAGGTCACACATTGCCTTTTACAATTTTTTACGATTGAGTGATAAATACTGTAGTTAAAGTGTAACTCTTTCAAATGCCATTATATATCTTACACGATGCACTTAAGTGGGGTTGTTGTGAACGTGATTTTATAGCATTGACCCTATTTGATTTGGGCATTTTGTTTCGCACGATTTCTTCTTCTTTCACTTAACCTGCTGAAGGGAAAAAAGTTGAAGACCTTTGTGCTCTTTTAAGGTTTGTTCAAGGCAAAGAATCAAGAAGCCCAAGTTTGGTTGAAGGCAAATCAACTCCATTGCTTGGTTGAAGACAAATAAACTCACTTAAAGCTCTAAACCAAGTTGCATTGAAGGCTCTTTGGCACATTCGTGATCAGGCATACTCCGATCCATATTTGATTATCTTCGACAACGCTAACATTAACTTGGTATTTCTTTGATTCTCTTCAGTCATCATTATGTATTGGATTAGTATTTGGCAATTAATCAACAGTAGTAATTTCTTAAAATTAATTTATATTTCGAAACAAGAAGTGAATGAATGCAATATGAATTTGAGGTCAGTTTTACTTGAAGGATAATTTTAAGCACATGCTGCTACAGTGTATAATTAGCTCAGTTTTAATACTTCATGTTAATGTGAAGTCAGTTTTAGCTCAATAATTTTGAGCACATGCTGCTATAGTGTGTAATTTGGCTTAGTTTGAATACTTCATGTAGTTATAGTGTATAATTATTGAATCATTACCTATTACAATGCAAAAGACTTTGAGTTTAAAATTTTTCCATATAGTGTCATGATAGTTTGCATAATTTGTATTTACAACAACATCCACAGTTATTAACTATTGTTCAAGATTTAGTTAACTAAACCCAACAAAAAACTATGAGTGAATTATGAACGATTAGTGATCTAATCATAATAAAATATATCTAAAAGCATGTATCTTCCTAAATCTTCAGTCATATCTGAAATTTTTCCTAGTTTTACAAATTCAGTTATCCTAAAGAATAAGTACAGATGAACAGCTTCCTTCTTCTTTAACTTTTGTTGAATAATTAGTAACATGTTTTTTTGTCAGACAAGTTGGGATCCATTAAAGCAATATATTAAGTTTAGAGTAGTTTAGAGCTTTGAGTTATCTATGGCTAATTATTTATTTATTGGCAGAATTATATGATGGCAAGTCCATCACATAAGACAATTTTATGTTATTGTCATATTGATGGTGCCATTGTAAGTAATGTGAAGAAATGCGATATGAGGAGTTTGTGTCAATAATTGGTGGATTATTTGACATTTTCATGGAGGGGAGGATTATGAAGCATACGATCAATTTGGAGGTTGTTGTTCAGCTATTGCTGCTAAGGTCAGAGAATGAACTAAGAAATTTGATAATGTTTAATGATCGGGTTGCTAAGGTCTATATTCTTGATGGAGTTGAAGTCAGAATAAACGTCAATGCTCTTGTTAGATGAGAGTATGATGTTTACATTTTTGATAATTTATATTTTGTTGTCTATTGACACTTACCTGAAAACAATTTTTACAGACCAATGAAAGTTAGTGAAAGAACCACAACCAACATTTTTAGCAACGACACACCAGTTCCACGATCTTCTGAAGCGCTAGTGTCAAATGCAATAGAGTTGGTGGGTGTAAGATCTTGTTCTGCTAGTGGGCCACAACTTTTAAATGTAATGTTTGAAGGTAAGATAATGGAGGGTCAGATTTTTGATGGTGGAGTGGCCTTTCGCCAAGCGTTATACAAGTTTTCTATTGGTCACCATTTCCAATATAAATGGTTTAGAAATGCCAGTTCATACATGGATGCTAGATGTGTTGTTGAAGGTTTTACATGGAGGATCACTTGTCGTCAAGTGAGGGAAACAAGATACATGAAAGTGCTGAGGTTGGATAGTGTACATAAGCATGATGCACAAGATCACATGAGTATACGTCCCATGGTCCGAACTAAGTGGGTTGCGGGAATGATTGGGCCGACCATTAAATCAACTCTAAATAACTTATCGCGTTAGATAGTAAAGGATTTTCACAATGATTTTGCTATGGACTTGACCTATCACCAGCCATGGCATAGCAAGGAGAAGGCCGAAAAGAATATTTGATGGTGATGTAGAGTCTTCATACAAACTGGTTCCATGGATGTGCAATAAGTTAATTGGGTGCATTCCTGGAACAGTTACAATTTGTACGAGGAAATTTGAAGGACGATTCATCAACTATATGTTGCCTATCATTATAGTCTACATTGTTCTAGGCATGTATGTCACCCACTACTTTTATGGGAGGTACACACGTGAGTGGTCCTTATCTTGGCACCATAGTTTCCATTACAGCGATTGATGCAAACACCCATATATTTATAGTCGCATATGATGTAGTTTCATCTGAGAATACTCAAGATTGGTTATGGTTTTTGAAGAATTTGAAGTTCGCACTGGATGATACACGAGAGATTGTGACCGTATCTGATCGCAATCTCACTCTTATTGAAGTTGTTCATATTGTTTTTGGAGGAGAAAATCATGGACATTGCCTTAGTCATCTGAAGAAATGTTTTAGTACATTCTTGAATGGGTTTGGTTATCATAAGGATGTGAGGGATCTCAAAATAGATCTTTTGGATAGTATTGTACAGGCTAGGTTACAGGATGATTTTAACCAGAAGATGAGTGAGTTGCATAATATTAATCCTGCATGTACGACTATTAGAGAGGGTACCTAAGCATTGGGCAAATTGTACTTTTAGTAAAAGACGTTGAGACAAATTGAGGTCGTACATAACATAGACGTTTAATGGATGGGTGAGGGTCGAAAGACAGCTCTCAATTATGGCCCTAACGGAGTGTACACGTGAGATGTTTGGTGTATTTTTGTTTAGAAGACACAATGAGATTAGTGGTTAAAAGAATGTGGTTGGTCCTAGGATTGAGGAGCATATTACAAAAAATATTGCATGGGGCCGTGGTTGGGTAGTTAGACACTATCAGCACTTTGAGTATGAGATACAACTGGTATGGGAAAAACTTATCGTGAACTTGAAAAATTGCACATGCACTTGTATGAAGTGGAAAATGAGTGGAATTCCATACGAGCATGCATACCAGACGATAGAAAAAGAAAGATTGAATGTTTATGATTTTGTTGAAGAATGTTATCACAAGTGTGATCACCCTCGGGGTCGGGTGGATCCTAGGTCGATCGGGTAAATATGGCGTCGCCACCATCCATTGGATTAAAGGAGTGAATGGTCACCTATGATTTATCAATTAATATTAAAATATACTAATAATTAAATTACGCAATGGTCTAACTAGAGTCGTGTCAGGAGGTTTAGTTGAGAGAGTAGGAAGGGGTTAGGCACCCACTCTCCCCCAATTCAACCAGGTACCCGGTTCACAAATATTTGACCAATTTTAGAAAAAAAATCTAATAAATCTAGAAAACTACTAACAAACCAATAAAATAATAAAAATAAAAATAATTTAAAAAATTTAGAGATAATCATAAAATATCAAAAACTAAACATATTTAATATACATAACCTAAAACATGTAAATAAAAATAAAATAACCAATAAACAATCCGCCAAATAAAAAATGAAATCAGTAACTTGAAGAGATTTATTAATCTTCCTAAAAAAAATTAAAAAATTCTTAAAAATTAATAAAACTCCTAGGCTCCTATTAAAACATACATAGAAAAGTTTTCAGGTCTAATAAAAATTCCTAACTATTTTATTTGGAATTTTAAACCTACTGTTGAGTTGCTGTAAATCTCAAATATGTTTATAAAACCAATTTACCTAAACCAATGGGTATTGATTTATTGAGAAATAAAATTTCATTATTGTTATAAAATTGTAGGATACATCTGATAAACATACGAGGTAAAAATCCATTATTCTTAGGTAGTTTTAAAAACAAAAATGGACAAACAGCTTACTATAGGGTTTGCACAGTACAGAACTTCAAAGTTTTAAAATTCACAACAATTCAACTAGAATAGATACATGCATGAAACTAAGTGAACATGTGTTGGGGGAAAATTAGTACAGCATATGTTAATTGGATCCATAAACAAAAAATAAAAAAATAAACATAAAATACCTGTACAGCCTTTCTAACTCACATTCCTTGACCCTAGCTCCATGACTTGAGTTTCTGAGGATTAGCTTGAGCTTGTAGCACTGATTTGAAGGTGGGTGTGGGATTTTTCAGTGGTGGTGTTGTAATGGAAGGGAAATGAGTTGTAGGTTTGCTGATGTTTGATGAAGAGAGAAAACAAAATGAGAATGGGGAAGAAGAGTTGTTGGACTGAGTGAGAGATGAGAGGACTGAGAGAGGGAGTAGGGAGAAATAATAAAGTGAGAAGGGAGGTTTTAGAGGGTAGGAATGGGATGGGAGGTTATTGTGGGACTGTGAGGTTGTTGTTTTGCTATTGAGAACAACAACATCAGTAGCAAGAAGTAGAGGAAGAGAGAGGGCGGAAGAGAGATTAAGAGAGGGAGCTGCGAGAGCTGGGTTCATGGGGTGAGAAGAGAAAGTGATGGAGAAGGTGTTGTGAAGAGAGTGATGGAGAAGGGTGAGAGAAGAAGTTTAAGAGCAACAACGGGTTGCAACTAGAAGAGAACCAAGGTGTGCAAGAAGGGAGGTGTTGTTGCTATGTTACAACAGCAATGGAGGGAAAACAAAGAGTAAAGGGGGGGGGGGGGGGGGGGGGGGGGCGGCAGTGGGGGCCGTTGGTGA
>JAUPMG010309989.1:0-16285 GCA_031762675.1 Pachysandra terminalis
AACATGGTAGGAAGCTTATGAAGGTTTGCAATTGAATTATTCGCATGTATGGACGCGTGGATAGCTTCCGTTGTTGACCTTCATTTGGTGTCCTAGTTTAATGCATTACATACTAGGTTGATATCAAATGATAAGTGAACCGGAAGGTGGGAAATCTATGGAGAAAGTACGCGAAACCTCTAGTTTGGGTTGACTATATACCCGTGGGGAGAAAGGACCCACTTAAACTAGGGTAGGATGCCAGTGACCATCGTATACAGGTTCACTACTCCTCGAGTATAGTACACTCGCAAATTAGCCATATGGTAGCCTTTCGTTCCATGGGTTAGCACCCGAAACGAAGAGGGGGCTTTCGGTAGTTCCTTGGACCTAGATCCTAAAATTACTTTGGTTGGGAAGCTTCATGTGAGGTCCACTTATCAGGAGGTGTTAGATTAGTTCATTCACTATGCATTATCCTATTATTTGTATGTTCCTCTCATTGCATTCATGATAGAACATCTGTTTGCCTCATGTCACTTCATTACATTCATGTCAAAATACTCATATTGCCTGTGATTTATGATACTAACCGTGTTGATATCTGATTTACATTCATGTCAACATCTGCTGAATTTCTTATTGAGCCTCCTAGCTCGTGCAACCTCTCATGTTGCAGATTAGGTGAATGGGTGGAACTTGATGTGCTGCTTGCTGCATGCTTGATTGACCTTTTATTCCATTTAGATTGGTGCTCCTGCGAGGGCTTTGGGATGTAATAGTTTTTTTTTAGATTACGTAGATTATTAGGGTTGGTAGGTCATGACTCTGCTAAAGTCATTGACCATTGGATTCATAGTTAATTTTATTCTTTTATTATTTCAGCTTCCGCACTCTGATTATTGATTAATAAAGGTAGTTGTTGCTTTTATTTCACTTGTGGTTTGGTAGCAATCCACGGTCTAATTTACGATCTCGAAGGTCTCACCTCGAGATCCGTGCTATCCCTCATTGAGAATTGTGTCATGGGATCTGGGGCATGACAACTCTAAGCCCTGATCACCATTAGCATCCTCAATCTCAAACTCAAGGAGACAACTGAACTGGTTCCTTGTATCAATGGGTTTGTTAACAGTCAAGTCACACTCAGTTCTCAACATCTCAGATGGAACAAACTTCTCTAGCACCTTAAGGGCATCAGCAATCTCCAATGACTTGTTATCCAGCACGTGAATAGTAGCATTTGAATCAAAAGAACCACAACCTTCTCAATTGCAACAACTTTCTCCACTTGGGAGATCAGTTGGTCAACATTCACAGACTCATGCCTAGCTTGGTTACCATTGCTCTGTATGTGACTCCCAATTACATTACTATCAACACCCAATGGGTCCTCAAGATTCTTTTCCATGGGAATCCAGACTTCATAACTCTTCGAACATGTTTTGGAACCATGACCGAAGCATTTGCAATGGGTGCACCTTCTAGGTCTCCAAGGATACTCCACCCCCACTTTAATCAACTCCTCAGAGCCAAACCCTTTCACGGGCCGGGCTAGGCTAGGCCCGAGCCGGGTTACAACCTATATATAAGAGGAATTCTGTCAGTCTAAGCCAAACCGGCCCGAGCTTCGGGCTTAACACTCTTTTCCTAAGCCCGCCCATGTTTGTATAAATAAGAAAAAAATATCAATATTTTGCTGTTGCTAAGAATCAAACCCAAACCTCCACAAGGAGAATGTGGTCTTCTCACCACTAAACGACAACACAAGATGTTGATATATTTAAGTAAAAATCATATATAATACTCAGGCATATCAGGCCAGGCCAGGTCAGGCCAATCTAGCATGAACCCGAGCCCGGCCCGAAAATTTAATAAAGCCTTAAATTTGAGCCCGGTCCAACCCTATTGGCCACTTACACTTGCTCAAGCCCACCCAATCATAGGGCCGGGCCGATTGGGCCAGGCGGGTTACCCAGCCCGCTGCCACTCCTAACACAGACCCTAGCGAAGTTCAATCGAGAGCCCAACTCCGTAACTTTGTCCAAGTACATTGCATTGCCAACTCAACTCGAAATGTAGCTCAACCCTTCAGAGAACCACATATTTAATGGAACTTTCCCGAATGTAACCCATAAAGGGAGGGTATTAACCTCACTCTTGGAAAAGGACATCGATGGAGTCCATTCCCTCAACACTAGGAGTCTACCTGCCATGTACCATGGCCCTTCATCTTGGATAGCTTCACTCAAGTCGTCAGACCCAAACCGAAAAAGGAAGAATCCGTTGTCAAGACCAGAGATTTCCACTGAACCCTTGGGCCCCCACATCTTCTCAGTCAAGGACTTGACCACAACAAATGGTAATTTTGTATCGATGAAGTTTCCAGCAACATAACCACCCCATCTCATCTCCTTACCTCAATCACACTCTTTGGGGGAGCAACAATCCTCTGTCCCGCCATAGATGACAGAGGGTGAAATTGGAGCTGATCCTTGGCGTTGCTGCTCCTAAAGAAAAGTTGGCTCCACGATTTATGACCTGACTCCGCTGGAGAGAATGAAGGCACCTCGTTCAAGGTCTATACTAGCACCAAATAAGAAGGGACAAAGGAATGCAAAGGTGTTACAAGAATACCCTATCCATAGAGGGAATGCATTAGGAAGATGACTGTTACCCAAAATAGGCAACAAAGAGTTTGAATTTTCACAAGTCATGCGGGCACCACTTAAATCCTGGGTCGGCTTAGGACTCAAATGTCACGTCCTGAAATCCGGATCACATCGAATAGTGTGCAATTACGAATCTCGAGAACACAACCTCGGGCTCCAATCTCTAGGAAGCCGCTAGGCTACTAATTCCCTTGCATAGAAGGTGCAGTGGAGCTAATACCTAAACCAAAAAACGTACAGCGGAAGACTAAATCAAAATACGAGTTAACAAAAACCTTCTATAAAATCAAGTGTATAAATAATCCAAGGTTCTAAACAATAGAAACTATCTAGTAATCAAACTACTATGAATCAAAACTGAAAAAATCAAACTAAGGTCTATGAATCTAAACTATAAACCGAAGACTACTAGTCCAACACACTCAAAACAGAGCTATGACTAACTACCAAGAAGTCGACTACCATGTTTCGTCACTTCGTCGTCGGATCACGTAGAGAACCTGGATTATAAATCCCAATGAAGGGTTAGCTCACAGCTAGTAGATGCAAACTAACAACTAGCCCTTCACACATAAACAACAATAGGGCGATCAACCCTTCATGCTATTCACACAACATGTTATATCACATGTAATAGTTCATCATTCACATAGAATTCTTCTTGACATTCGTAAACAAGTCATTAGCAATTCTATAAGAGATATCACATAATAATCATGATATTATGCATATGTAATGAAACACATACACATTGTATCGAGTGTCGTACATCACGTACATCAGTCCAATAGCATCTCACATACCATGGTACATGTAGACACCCAATTTTGGTCAATTTACTTGAATCCTCTTCAAATGAGTGACAATCAACCTTTAGAAAGCCTTAGGATACACATAGGATCAAAATTTAAATTCTACCAAGATAATGGCCCATTTGTTGAAATATGTCAATAATGAGTTTTCTATTAATTGGTATTTTAATTAAATGGAAACTCATATTTTGATGTAGCTCAATTCATAAAGTCCAAACACTTATGTCCATGTTCTACCCCAATCTACAGTCCAAGTCAATTAAGATAAAGCCCAGTCCACATAGTCCAAACAATTGGCCCAAAAAACCACAAAAAGACAAACCTAATCCACCTAATCACACCCATCCCAAGCCTTTAACATTTTTGTCATTCTTCTTATAACCCAAGAAAGATGTGGTCTACATTTCATATTGGGATTAACATTGGTCTTTGGTCTTTGACCCATTAAATCACACCACAGTCCCAAGTTTTTCACCCTTTTGGTATCACCTTTTGAGGTTCAAAGACAAATGCATCTACCATCCATGATGAGAAACGTTTTGGTCAATGACCCTTAACCCATTATTTATTACCACCTATGCCATTCTCGCATATCAATTCTCCTCACCTAACCCCTTGACATTTACACTTTTACCCTTAACATTTTTCATCATTTAAAGTGTAAATTCATAAAAGACAAAGTTATTATGAACATTTATCCCACCTAAAAGACCAAACTACCCTTTTTCAAAATCCCAAAAGTAACCCCAGGCCTTCACCCTTAGCCTATAAATACCACCTCTCTTCACCCATCTCAACGCACCTACAAGTCTTCCCTTAGGCCGAAGAAAAACTATTCATCTTTCCCTTTAGAAATTTCTAGTAGTCTAAAACCAAGCTTGTCAACCCACATTTGAAGAGAAGAAGGATTCAAGTGAATTCATTCAACAAAGTTCTATACTTCAAGCACCAAAGAAGCAATTCTTACCTCACCAAGTTTTGTTTTAATGTTCTTATTTTTAGCCTTGTTTTATATGTCACTACTCTTATTATGTTAGTATAACTAGTTACTTAAATGTTAAATCAAGTATGGAGTAGATCTTTTTCTCAATCAATGAGAAAACAAGTAAAGTTTAGTTTTCTTCTCAACCAATGGGAAGATGAAATTACCATTTTACTTGTTCCTTTTCTTAGAACATGACATTCTATGCTCTCTTTCTTTTGTCATATAGTTAATGCTTTTTCACATGTGAAACCAAGTAAGGGATAGTTAACTTCTCAATCAAAGAAAAAGTGAAATCTCCATTTTACTTGGTCATCTTTTAGTTCTTGATAACCTTCTTTCCTCATCTCATATGATTTGACTCTATGTTATATTAAGGGTTTGTTCTTTTCCAATCAATGGAAATAGAACTTTCCTTTTAGATTAATCTTTTCTAAATTCATTCTAATCATAGTTTGCTTTAGTGTTTTTTTCATTCATTTTTTGAATCATTCTACACAAGTTTTCTTTCTTTTCTTATGTAGTTACATTTCTATGTGTATATGAAACAAAGGAAAAAATGGGTTTTCTTCTCAATGAATGGAAGCGTGACTCTTTTTTTTTACTTGGCTCCTTTTAGAGTACTTCATTTTAACATATTCTATATTTTCTTTCTCCTTGTCATAATGTAGTTACCGTCTTTGTATCTAGATAGTTCTCTTTTCTTCATTTTATATCACTTGTTAGTTCATTTCTAATCACCTTTATAATATTATTTTCTATCACTTTTTTTACTAGAACATTTGGTTATAAGTATAAACTAAACATGCATCTTCTTCTACTTTTCTCATTTGCTCATTTCTTCTTCAAGCATGATAGTAGTTAGTTCTCTTTCTTCATTTCTAGCATGTTAGTATCGTGTTTATCATTAATCTCTTGCTTTTTGTACATTATAATAAGTGCATACTTGGATCACAAATGCATCATATAAACTCACGAACCTTGTCCCACCCATTTTTTTTACCTATCTTAAGAGGAGCTTAGTAAGCTTGTCCTCGGTGGCAAACCTTACATTCCCGGAATTAATAGGTCCAAGGCTGGGCCACCATTGTCCTCGATGTTGGCGTTCAACACTCCACCCTAATACCAAACAACTCGAGAAGCGTGTGGAGAAATCCATGTGTGGAGGTTGGTTTACCGATTTTGGGTTCCCATTTATCTTTATATGCATACCCCTCAACCCCTCATGTAGAATCTGGTTTAGGTTAGAATGCTGGTAATCTTAGGACACGTGTGATTGTTTTTGTCTACTACATATGAGTCCATAAGAAACCAAGTCCCTAAGTCATAGTTTAGTTGTCATCTTTTGTCAAATCACAAACTAAGTCAAATGCTTGAGAGGAGGATAGGGGAATCAAGGAGTAAGTAACTGTTTTAGACCGGATGAGGTGGGGTGCCTAACACCTTCCCCATTCTCATAATTGAACCTTCGAGTCCATTGATCTCTTGTTACGCATCCAATGGAGTCATTAGTTGTTATTCTATCATATCATTGAATATAAAGCTTCGGTATCCAATCACACTGTAAAACAAATTGGTGGTGACTCCTAAAGCCCCTTTTTTTCCCATCCTGATTCCTATCGGAGGGGTTTCCATCATTCCTTCTGGTGCTTCAGCTGGTGACTTCACTGGGGATAGTAGAAGTTTCAAACTAAAACTCGAACCCTTATTATCCTCTCAAGCTGTACAAATAGTCTCATGTTTGTATTGTTGTTTGTTGTCACATAATGAGTCATTAGGTTTCTTTAGGTGAAATTCTTTATTTGGAGTCATGGTGGTTTCTCTCAAGTTGTTTAGTGTATTCTTTTAAAAAATCAACCATTAATAAATCAAACTTTAGTGACATTTGAGTCTTTTGGTAAGAGGTACCCTCTCAATCCATTCAGGATCCTTAAGCCATCAATTACCCAATGTGTCAGGGTCCAGGCCCCTTTAAGCCTCATTCGTTCCATGATTTACCTACTAAATAGGGTTCAGGCCCTTTTAAACCTCAAATTACCCTTTGTGTCAGGACCCAGGATCCTTTATGCCTCAATCATTTCATAAGTCTACCTATTAGATAGGGTCCGAGCCCCCCTTAAGCCTCCAATTACCCATCATGTCAGGGCCTAGGTCCCTTTAAGCCTTAATCATTCCATGAGTTTACTTACTAGACAGGGTCCAGGCCACTTAAGCCTTTGACTACCCATCATGTCAGGGCCTAAGCCACTTCAAGCCTCATTCATTCCATGAGTTTACCTAATAGACAGGGTCCAGACCCCTTAAGCCTCCAACTACCCATCAAGTAAGGGCCTAGGCCCCTTTAAGCCTTAGTCATTCCATGAGTTTAACTATCAGACAAGGTTCAAGCCCCTTTTAGCCTCCAATCACCTATCATATCAGGGCACAGGGCCCTTTAAGCCTAAGTCATTCCATGAGTTTACCTACTTAATAGGGTTCATGCCCCTTAAAGCCTCCAATTATCCTTCATACAGGGTTTAGGACCCTTAAATCCTCCATTAAACCTCTAGATAGGGATTAGGCCCTTTAAAGCCTCCATTTATCTTTCATTTAGGTTCCAGGCACCCTTTAAGCCTCCAATCACTTTTTGTCCAGTGAATAGACTCACTTTAAAGTCTCCAGTTAGGGTACAAGTGCCCTTCAAGCCTCCAATCACTTCTATTCAAGGTGTAGTTCTCTTCAAGCCTCGAATCACTTTTTATCTAAGCACATACTGCCTCCAAAGTCTCCAATTAAGGTACAGGCACCCATTCGGCCTCCAATCACTTTATTTAGGGTTCAGGCCTCTGAAAGCCTCCAAATTCATCCTAATTCGGTGCCCAAACCACCTTAAGCCTCCAACCAATTTTTTCTCATTTTCAAAACTCAATAATGTCATTAGGTTTTCAGTTTTCTGGTATCTTTTTGACCCAATTAATTCACCAGGATCTCTTTGCTTTTAGGCTTGTCATCATTCCTTGGAAATTCAGAAAGTCACGTCCTCAAACCTTTACTTAAGCTCGGGTAATATCTTGTGTACTTTAAGTAAGAGCTTACTCAATTTGGTGATTGGATTAAGTTAGAGACTCTCAATCTAATGGAGCTAATAATGATTGGCAGATAATCAAGCTCACTATGGAGGCCACTTAGGCCTCATCAGAACATTGTCTAGTCTTCTGGTTCATTTTGAGTGATAAGTGTCAATTGTCAGTATCTAAGAATGAGCATCTTCTACTTGGGTACCCTTAATTGTTGGAAGCATTTTCAAATAAAGTTTCTTTAAATGAAAACTTAATTTTCATATTTTGTCCATTTTATTTACAAGAAACTGCAAATCCATTCATTAGTTTTGGGTTTAGCTAAGGGACTGTAGAAGAGGAATCCCTGTGGAATTCCTCAATCTTGTTAAGAAACATGAAAATGCAATTCAGCTTATGATGGTTGAAACTGAGATCATAAATCTCGGGACTGATGATGAACCTAAGTGTGTTAAATCGGAACCTCTTGAACCCCTAGTTGCAATTAGCCTTCATAGAGTTTCTTGATAAGTGCAGAGATGTATTTTCTTGGCACGATAATGATATGTCCAAAGTGGTTAAGGTTCTTATTGTTCATCATATCAACAATGGAGGTAGATTTTTGGGAACATATCAAGAAGTTTCTTACTTGTCAGTTCTATGCCAGACATACCAAAATCACTGATTAAGCTCCATAACTTGATTATACATTGACCATTTTAGTTTTGGGCATGAGTAATGTCATTTGGACTGGAGAATATTAAGATAATACCTTATTAGTTGGTTTATGACTTGCTCTCTTGTTAAGAGTCTTATGGAGGCTGAGCTGGATGAAGTTGAATGGGTCAGAAGCCGATTGGATTAGTTAAACTAGATTGAAGAACGAAGAGTTTACTCTATTAACCATACTTATCAAAGGGAATGGCTAGGGCCTTTGCAAAGAATGTTATCCCACATGAGTT
The DNA here is from genome assembly GCA_031762675.1 of Pachysandra terminalis. Taxonomy (NCBI): domain Eukaryota; kingdom Viridiplantae; phylum Streptophyta; class Magnoliopsida; order Buxales; family Buxaceae; genus Pachysandra; species Pachysandra terminalis. The sequence continues at coordinate 8,443 of JAUPMG010309989.1, forward strand.
TGAAGTTGGAGATTTGGTTCTAAAAAAGACATTTTCAAGGCAATCAAATCAAGAGGAAAGTTTGAGGTGAATTATGAAAGGTTGTGTGGCGAATGTGTTCTCAAGTGGAGTCGTAGTACTGGAGCAGATGGATGATGAAGACCTTCTTGAGCCAGTAAAATCAGATTAAGTGAAAAAATATTATGTCCAGCTTTGACATAATTGCACTATTGTCATGCAATGAGAAATGAAAGGAAGCCTTCTTTGGCCCACCCTCCTCCCTTTAACTTTCCATCGCCATCATTCATCAATAAAATACATCCATTTATGAACCCTTTGAGCCATCATTTTCTTGTTCCTTTAGTGTAGGAAAACTCAGATGAATTCTAAACAAATCAAAAATCTTGTATGCTCCTGGCCCGCATGAGCTTAAACTGTGAACGACCAAAAAAAGGTCAAAGATCTTGTATGCTCCTGGCCTACATGAGCTTAAACTGCGAAAGATTTTGTTATCAACAAATCTGATTTTGCCAAGTTATTGTCTTGTTTTCCTTATTCAGTCCCTTATGTTTCATCCCATATGAAAGTCTTTTTAGATCTAACGACATGGCTTTGGTACAATATAGTCAAGATATGGCATAATTGTAAACTTACACTGGAAGGGAGACGACATGACATAAAGAAAGCATGATTTGGAAGAGCACAATGCAAAATATGAAATGGTGTTGTAATAGAATCCATTGGCCCAGTGAAAACCTGCAAGGGCACTAGCACACAATATTAATGTGGTAGCCAGGTCAGGTGAAAACCTCCTTGAGGCATTTGGAGCAAAAGGGGCTAACAAAAAAAAAAGAACAAAAAAACTAAAAAAAAAAAAAGAAAGAGAAAAAGAAAAGAAGGGAAAAATAAGAGAGAGAGAGAGAGAGAGAGAGAGAGAGAGAGAAAATGAAGAACTCCTCTATTAAGAGCTATCAATGCAAAGAGAACAAGTGAGGAAATGATTTGGCACACAACAGGGTAGCCAAAAGTCAAACTCTGTTTAAATTGAGTTGTTGGTATATGAATTTTGCAAGTATACAACCCTTTGTTATGACCCTAACTTCCAAAGGTTACAGTTTCTTGTTAATATAAGGGATTTATAATAAAAAAAAAAGAACAAAAAAATGTTTACTTGTTAATTTTATCATGGTACTGTATCACTCTTAAGAACCTAGGCTAGCAACTGTATGAAGCCTTCAATCCTTTCTCCCCTCAGTACTGTTATTATATGATATGGGGTCTCAAATGAGTCATGTAAGAATTGAGAAATTATAAAAAACTAGAAAATTGAAAAGATTAAATCAAGGTTAAAATGGTAATTAAATAGAACCTAACTAAGATTAAAACAACTATAAGTAAATAAAGCTAAATCTGTATAGGTAAAGTATTATATAAAAAGCTAATTAATAAGCTATGTAAATGATTAACAACTAACAAGCCTAATTAATAAGTTATAATCTGAACCTAATATGTAATAACTAAACCAAACAGGACCCATACACATTATTTCGAAATCCCTAAGCTAAGATAATCTGATTATGGTTTAATTCATACACTTAAGTAATTTAATGAACCAATAAGGATTATTACCTAGAAATAATATAATTCGAAACTATTAATTGACTTCGTCAAATCATCAAGATTGTTGACTAGGCCTAATCTAGATATATATATATATGGAAGATAATAATAATAATAAGGCTAAATAATAACCCTAAGTTAATAAATTAGATAAGTTTATAAAACCTTTATCTAGAACTTTAAAATAAAAATCCTAGAAGGACTAGAACCCAGAACTCCCTAAAGCTTTATAACTGATAAAGATAAACAACTATCCATAGATCTTAATAAATATAAACCTTAAGTAGAGATCTAAAACACCTAATGGACGATCAAATTCATGGAGAAGCCTTAGCATGAGAAGAACAAACCCAGAAAACACTATCTACAACATATTATGTGATGTTTCTTTCATTGCCTTGTGTATTTACTCTTATTTCATTGTTATGACCATGTGAAAGCTTGATTGAATGTAATAACCTCTTTCCCATGATCTTATGATTAAAACCTATAATTCTAAAGATCAAACCAATCTCTATACACATTCATGCATAAACTATGAGTCAAACCCAGAAAATTTACCATTTGAACCAAGAAATCATTTAGAAGTTATTAAAAACCCAAACCAATGTCTTAGATCATGATTTCGAAGCATCCCTGATTTATAGGACCTTTGTGGAAGAAATTCCAATCGAATTCAGCCCAAATTCAACTTCGTTGACTACTACTGATGCGCCGAGTACCCGTCGATCCCCATTTCGATGTGCCGACTATGCGCTGAGCCCCATACCCTGTGAAACTACTTACTGGTTTTCACGTCGAGCCTTAACTCGATATGCCGAGTGTTACAGTAAACTATTTAGGCCCCTGGTTTTGGCACCGACCCATATCTCGATGCGCCAAGACCTATGTCTAGCCCTGTTTGACCAAAACCCAGAAAACCCTCACTAATCCATACCATCTGACGACCCGAGATACATGCCGATATACTCGCTGAACATGCTCTTAGAGCAATATTACCTATGTTTGAACCCTAAACACTTGGACACTTAATTTAGACCTAACCTAACTGATTTACTGAGAGATTATACCCCATAATTAAACCTACTAACCCAAGACCAATCTAACCTAGTTCTAACCAAGACTAAACTGAGTTTAACCCATTAGTACCATGGATTAGGTGATGATATTCTTAGATATTAATGAGACCAGACTTCTAACCATTCTAGCAAGGCCCTACTCTCCAGTTGTGCATGTCTAAGTACAGAAATTGAATAATAATCCAATGACTATGTATTCAACTGTTTATGTGATTATGTGTATGTGAATGGAATGCCTTATTAATTATGAATAAATACATCAGTACTACTGTAGTGATTATTATATGTATGTGGATATTCTTGCCTAAGATGTGAACTTATGTATTATTAATTTAAAATCATGAGAATGTGCTCATGTCATTGTTGATTTGAATATATGCCTATGAGACATTATTTGTGTTAATTAATGATCTGAAAACATGAGTTGCATTTGGATTACCCTGATGTGATAGCAAGGTCTGAGACCCTAAGCCTTTTGTGGGATCGGGTTACACTGAGACTTGACTACTTTACCCATTTTTGTCCTATGGTTGGACTATGTGACATTATTATGTGTTAAGGGACTGTACATCCCAATATACCAATTTATTTGTTTACTCCCAAGGTGAGGGCTATAATTCCTTGCACGGTGGATCCAACAGACTTGTGAAAAGATGATAGGTGAGGGAAAGTTCACAATGTGAGGCCCAATATCTGAATCATATACCCTTTTGTTAGTTATTAATATGTAAGATTTCTTCAGGAATTTACATTTGGAATTCTTTGGAGTATTTTCCATGATTACAAATAAGTGAGGGGAATTGTGCCCTCTAGGTTGAAACCTCTTAGAACTATGATGCGCACATGGAATATCTTAACTTGAGAGTGGCCCTGTATGGGGGGAATGGTTTGAGAAGACATCTTGCTCAAGGTATGATCGATCATGTGGGAACTTACAATATTAGCATACTTAACAACACTTGCATTGCATATTCTTTGTTGATATTATTGTGAGTATCTTGTGTATGATGCACTTGATTTGATTTTGCATATAGAATTAGGATTTGTGATGTGGACCATTATTTCATATACCAAAGTGAGATTGGGAGAGAAGTACTTGTTATTAATTTATGTTATGATTATTATGAATTATCATATAATTTCCATATTATATTTATTTTATCTATCTCATTGTTTGTATTTCATAACTTTGGGGTTTGAGTAAATACCCTGCTTTGAAGGACTACTCATCCGGGCTTTCCAGCTTATGTATGTTTTTTGTATTTTTCAGGAAATCAAGTCGCATAAGGAGAGCTTGGGATGAGACTAGAATTGAAGAAACAGTAGTTAGGATTTTGTAGTAATTTTTATTTATAGATTCATTAAATCAGTTGTAATAAGATCAGATTAATTATTTTTACTTAAGTATACCTAAAACTGTTATTGTTTACTTCCGATTATGTTTTGATTATTTCTTTCCACTCCCATGGTTTATTGGGGTGAGAGTTACATACGTTACTATTGGGAATATCGATGGTCTCAATGGTTTAGGATGTGACAGAAATATAAAGGCTCTAAGGACGTGACTTTCAGAAAGCCAATCCATACTTCTTTCTAGATTTAGCACCTTCCTTTAAAAACAAAAAAAGAGAAAAAAGAAAAATAAAAAATGATGAAACTAATGAATAAACTTTTTCATTCATAGTTGACCCCATTAGAATCATCACTTTCTATATTCTGCATCATCTCTAGTTGAAGTCTTCCATTTTTTCTCAGTCAAACTTGTCTCTGGTTGTAAGTTAGAGTTCATCCTAGAATAAATAATCCCTAGTGAATTCTTTCCCAGTGAGTCTTTTACGAGTCTTTGACCTTCTTTATGTCACCCCCATCTTGTGGTATCGTTTTCAATTGTGATTCTTGTTTTGAATGATGTCTTATTTGTGTCTTGAGTTTTGTATTATCCTCAACGGAACTTCAGTGGAGTAAACTCTGGTTCATGAGGCCACCCATGCCTAAGTGAGCCTAATATGCAGTCAGTTCTTTTGTACCAAATTGTAGATCACTGTGTAATAACAAAGTTCTTTTTGATTTGCTTGTGCTTTTCAATTAGATTTGCTTGAAGATCCTTACGGACTTGATCATTCAATATCAAGACTATTAGGTTTCACTTTCCTAGCATTGACTAGAAGTGAGCATTAATTATCTAAGATTAAATTTTGAAACCAACCAAAAGCAATGTACATTAGAGACGATTCTCAACAAAGGAACTTTTATAGCATTTTACCATCGACACATGGTAAAAGGTGAAGGAACGATCTAACTCCCAAAGAGCCCAAAGCATTTTGCGTAGGTGAGGAGCATAGAAAGAAGATTGTGCATCCAAAATCCGAGTGATGTAATATGCCGAGAGACTGGAGAGATTCTTATCCAGGATCCCGAAACCCATTATCCCTGACAAACCAACAGCCCTACAAACGACCAAGGAATGTCAGACTTTGCTCATTCTTATTATCCCAAGTTGAGATAAATCAAAAGTGTTACAGTGCATAATATGTTGGTTTGAGACTTTAACCTTGGATATGGAATGCAAACTTCTTTAGCCAAAATCGGTTTTATGTCTACTTATTTGCTTTCCCTGACATGGCAAGTCAAGCAAAGGGGGGCAGTCGTAGACACCCAATTTTGGCCAATTTTCTTGAATCATCTTCAAATGAGTGGAAATCAACCTTTAGAAAGCCTTAGGATACACATAGGATCCAAATTAAAATTCTACCATGATAAGGGCCCATTTGGTGAAATATGCCAATAATGGATTTTCTATTAATTGGCCTTTAAATTAAATGGAAATTCATATTTTGATGTAACCCAATTCATAAAGTCCAAACACTTTTTTCCATGTTCTTGTGTACCCCAATCCACAATACAAGTCAATTAAGATAAAGCCCAATCCATATACTCCAAACAATTGACCCAAAAAAACACATAAAGACGAACCTAATCCACCTCATCACACACATCCCAAGCCTTTCACACTTTTGGCATTCTTCTTATAACCCAAGAACGAGGTGGTCAACATTTCATATTGGGATTAGCATTGGTCTTTGGTCTTTAACCGTTAACATTTTCATCATTTAAATTGTAAATCCATAAAAGACCAAGTTATCATGAAACTTTATCCCACCTAAAAGACCAAACTACCCTTTTCAAAATCCCAAAAGTAACCCAAGGTCTTCACCCTTAGCCTATAAATACCACCTCTATTATCTCAACACACCTCCAAGCCTTCCCTTAGGCCTTAGAAAAACTCTTCATCTTTCTTTCTAGGAATTTGTAGTAGTCTAAAACCCAAGCTTGTCAACCCACATTTGAAGAGAAGAAGGATTCAAGTGAAGTCATTTAACAAAGTTTTATACTTCAAGCAACAAAGAGGTAATTCTTACCACACCAAGTTATGTTTTAATGTTCTTATTTTTTAGCCTTGTTTTATATGTCACTTCTCTTATTACATTAGTATAATTAGCTACTTAAAGGTTAAATCAAATATGGAGTAGCTCTTTTTCTCAATCAATGCGAAAGTAGAAATCTTTTTTTAACTTGGTTTTGTTTATGTGGTTTCATCTCTAAGTTTTATATATTCTTCTCACGTGATTAGTTTTTATTTATGTGTGAAAACAATTAAAGATTAGTTTCCTTCTCAACCAATGGGAAAATGAAATTATTTTTTTACTTATTCCTTTTCTTAGAACATGACATTCTATGCTCTCTTTTTTTTGTCACATAGTTAATGCTTTTTCACATGCGAAACCAAGTAAGGGATAGTTAACTTCTCAATCAATGAAAAAGTGAAACCTCCATTTTACTTGGTCTTCTTTAGTTCTTGACAACCTTCTTTCCTCATCTCATATGATTTGACTCTATGTTGTATTAAGGGTTTGTTCTTTTCCAAGCAATGGAAATAGAACTTTCCTTTTAGATTAATCTTTTATAAATTCATTCTAATTATAGTTTGCTTTCATGTTTTTTTCAATCATTATTCAAATCATTCTACACAAGTTTTCTTTCTTTTCTCATGTAGTTACATTTCTATGTGTATGTGAAACAACGGTAAAATTGGGTTTTCTTCTCAATGAATGGAAGAGTGGCTCTTTTGTTTACTTGGCTCCTTTTAGATTACTTCATTTTCACATATTCTATGTTTTCTTTCTCCTTGTCATAATGTAGTTACCCTCTTTGTATCTAGATAGTTCTCTTTTATTCATTTTAATGCCACTTGTTAGTTCATTTCTAATCACCTTTATAATATTCTTTTCTATCACTTTTTTACTAGAACATTTGGTTAACCCTATTATAAGTATTTTTCTTCTACTTTTCTCACTTGATCCTTTCTTCTTCAAGCATGATAGTAGTTAGTTCTCATTCTTCATTCCTTGCATTTTAGTATCTTGTTTATAATTATTCTCTTGCTTTTGTACATTATGATAAGTGCATGCTTAGATCACAAATGTATCATATAAACTCACAAACCTTGTCCCACCCATTTTTTACCTATCCTAGGAGGAGCTTAGTAAGCTTGCAAACGAGCGATCATTGTTCCCGGTGGAAAACCTTACGCTCCCGAAATTAGGAGGCCTACGGCCAGGCGATCATTGTCCCCGGTGTCGGCGCCAACACTCCACGCCAATACCAAACGACCTCAAAAGCGTGTGGAGAAATCCATGTGTGGAGGTTGGCTTACCGGCTTTGGGTTCCCATTGGCCTTTACATGCATACACCACAACCTCTCATCTAGAATCCGGTTTAGGTTAGAATGCCGGTAATATTAGGACACGTTTGATTGTTTTTGTCAACTACATATGAGTGCATAAGAAACCAAGTCCATAAGTCATAGTTTAGTTGTCGTCTTTTTTCAAATCATAAGGGACTATTCTGAAACTGGGGTTGATTCATCTGTGGATTCCCACATCTAAGGTTGGGGTGATCCTTCCATCCATCATTGAATGTGGGTGAAAAGGGATCATTTTTTCTATGTGGATTTCTAGGGAATCTACCTACTGCACCAACTTGTTCATATGACTCCTCTTGAAGATTTGGGTGTCACGCCCCAAAACTGGTGGCCCGAATCCCAATGAGGGTTGGCACAGATCTCGAGGTGTGACCTTCGGGATCCATTTCTGGACCGCGGATCA
>JAUPMG010310000.1:0-16284 GCA_031762675.1 Pachysandra terminalis
TATGTACTTTTGCTTTCAATTTTAAATAAAGTTTCTTGTTTCAATTTCATCCCTTCTTTTCTAGCTTATTAATGGTCAGTTAAACCGCCTTATTATTTACCGTTTTATTTAATCGCTTTTCTATAGTCGGTTAAACCGCCTCATTTACTGTTTTATTTACTCGCTTTATTTAATAGCTTTATTTCATTGCTTTCTATAGAATAGTTTTTTTTTCTTTTAAAACTAAAAAAAAAATGGTTTTAATTCTCCACCTCTTCTCTATTAATAAAACTTAAATCGTTCTGGAGAGCTTTATAAAAGCATACCCCCAGTCCTCGTGGATTCGATACCCTACTCCTCTATACTTGCTAGTATACTAAAAAGGGAGAGGTTTTTGAATAAGCATAAATCCAACGACATAAAATAACGCTTATCAGTACGGATGACCTTCTACGTCACTGAAGCTTCTATTCATGTAGACAAATGTCAATAGAGATGTATCTCATAGTAAGTGTGTGACATGTTTCTATATTGACTGCCTGGCGAGGGGGCTCAGATTACCGCCGTGTATATCGAATACCCGTCAAGGGGATCCAACATCCACCGTGGTTGCATATCAACTACCCATCGAGGGGGTCCGGCTTACCGCCGTGGATATCGACTACCCATCGAGGGGATTTGGCATGTGCCGTAGATGAATATTGAAAGCCCGTCGAGGGGATCCGGCATCCGCCGTGGTTGCATATCAACAGCCCATCGAGGGGGTCCGGCTTACTGCCGTGGATATCGACTACCCGTCAAGGGGATCTAGCATGTGCCGCAGATGAATATTGACAGCCGGTCGAGGGAATCTGACATCCGTCGTGGTTGCATATCGACTGCCCGTCGAGGGGTCCATCTTACCGTTGTGGATAGCATCATCATTTATGTGATTCTCAAACAATAGCTTTGTAGTATCATCTTAGTAGGTGATATCACTTGTAATCATCGTTTTGTTGTAATGACCGCCTGGGGATCAAGGGGAGCAACCTTAAGAGTTGCTCGTCTTGAGGACCACTCGTGACTCAAGGGAAGCAACTTTGAGAGTTGCTTGCCTTGAGGATTGCCCAAGACGCAAGGGAAGCGTTAGGGACTCAAGGGAAGCAACCTTGAGAGTTGCTTACCTTGAGGACCACCAACACCCACAGGGGGGGCTAGGGGGCTCAAGGGAAGCAACCTGGAGATTTGATTGCCTTGAGGACCTCCTGGACCCACGGGGGCCGCTAGGGGCTCAAGGGAAGCAACCTAGAGAGTTGCTTGCCTTGAAGTTCTCCGGGACCCACGGGGGCGATAGGGGCTCAAGGGAAGCAACCTTGAGAGGTGCTTGCCTTGAGGACCTCTAGGACCCACGGGGGGCGTTGGGGGCTCAAGGGAAGCAACCTTGAGAGTTGCTTGCCTTGAGGACCTCAGGGACCCACAGGGGAAGCTAGGGGCTCAAAGGAAGCAACCTTGAGAGTTGCTTGTCTTGAGGACCGCCTGGGGCTCAAGGGAAGCAACCTTGAATGTTGCTTGCCTTGAGGACCGCCCAAGAAGAAAACGGAAAAGAGAAAAAGGTTTGACACATGTCAATTACTCTTTGAATTGCTAGCTTTTACATTTTCCCTATCTACATTTAAGTCCCCCTAACCGCGAGGATAAATCCGAGTTTATTGACGTGGGCACGGCCACCATATATATATATATATATAAGAGATTAATACGGTAGGGTGACCCACCACGTTTCCCATTTCATAAACTCGGTGGGCTAGGAGAGTGACATTGAGAGGAAAGAAAAAGGAAAACTTTCTTCTCGCATTCAAAGGGGCCAAAGTCTTCTTTTGTTTTTACTTATAGAGCTTGGGATTGGTAAGGTAGGAGCTTACCTCTCGCGTTCATACACCCACCAGGTTGAAGCCTACCCATCACATAAAGGATTAAAAGGCAAACCCTCATCCAAGTATTAAACTATCCAGTGCCTTTCTTCATGAGGATTTTTTAGGAGGAGCACAAAAGGTCAGGGGTATTCTCTTCGTTGGAGGATTTGACGATCCAAGGTGTGTAAAAAAAAGGTACGCATGGAGGTAAAGAGATGAAAGTGTCACTTGTGTTTGATCATTAGTCCGAACGTGTGGGAGGAGGTACTTGGACAAGAAAAAGCGGGAAGATATTTTCCGTAGTCCACCCGTTTGTTTGGTCGTGCTGGGAAGTATTTTGAGGCAAACGAACTTGGGCAACGCTCCTTGCTCCAACTGTTTGATGAATCGTGCCCTTGGGGAGAAACCTTGAGCAGAAGGGATCGTGGAGAACGTCCCACACCTCTACACTGGCCAAATCGTGCTGGGGAGCACCTTTGAGCTTTAACATTTGGTAAAAGAAAAGAATTGTTTTTTTCAAAATGGCATAATGCCATTCAATTAAGGAGAAAAAAAAATCCAATGAATTTCCTTTGTTTGCTATATAATAAAAAAATATTTACATATCCTTCCCTCTTTTTTTTTTTAGGTATCGTTTATCTTCGATGGGGAAGAAAACGTTGAAACCCCTAAAGAACACTTCTGACGTTGGTCCTCCAAAGCCTCCAAATGATTGGTCAAATGATCCCTTGATCTTTGACTCATTGTGGATGTTCACACCTCCACGTTTCAAGGAACCGAAGAAACCGCCGAGCACCATAGCATGCTTATTTCCTTCCACATTGGCTGAGGATGGTGTATGTCCACCTGTGACTTCAATCCCCTGGATAAATTTTGAATCAGGAGCGTATCCTCCCAGCAAGATTCAATTCGAATCACATGCACGGCCTCCATTGTCTTGGCATGAGTGGTGTCACGATGTGATGGGAACTGAATCTTTACGTCACAAACTTGACCGTTCTGGGTTAAAGAATTCCATTCAGGCATTTTGTGAGCTGAATTTACTTGTGGATAAAGAAGTCTTACCTCAATTGGTTTGTCGCTGGAACAAAGACACTCACACTTTTATGGCCACCTGGGGAGTGTTTTCTCCTTCCCTAGAAGACGTTCAAGTGTTTCTTGGCCTGGAAATAGTTGGAGAATCAGATCCTGTGAACCTTGACCTTGATGAGGATGAGCTAAAAATTGTCAACGATTTAGAGATAGTACCGAGTTTAGAGAATTATTCCTCTATATATTTTGCCCGCCCATGCCAACCAGAAAAGGGGTTTCGTGCTTCCTTTAATGCTTGGGTTCGATACTTTTTCAAGGATGTGAAACCTTCAAGGCATGCGGGAGATGTTCCGGAGGAAACCATCGGCAAGAGACATGATTCTCCCCATATGTTAGAGGCCTTCATCGCATTATTTCTTTCGAGGTATATTTGCGAAGGTCTTCCTCATGACAAGGTGCATAGCCAGAACTTCGACATGGCGGTGCATATGGCACGAGGTTCACACTTCCCTTTAGTGGCGGTATTCCAAGGGACTCTTTATTATCATCTGGATCTATTGATTAACAACATTGCCACTTCATGTGAAATGTATGAAATCGAGACTTTTGTTCATTCCCCGTCCTTACAACTTTTTTTATTGGAGCATTTTAGGACCTATGGTTTCCCTCCCTGTACCTTTCCCAAGGATAGGGAAAATCACAGTCGCACCGCTTTGTGGGAGCATGCTCGGCAGGGCAAAAACATTGATTTTATTGCCTTGGTTAACGGACATGCTTCATATTTTGACCTTATATTATAACATTTCTGAGAGTGTGACCTGTGGGGTACAGACATTCGGCTTCATTGAGCAGGGCAGGTTTTGACCAACGCTCCACTATGCCATTTGTATTCATTTCTTACACCATGAATATACTCATGGGGTGTTTTCTTGTGCGGGTAGAGCGGGACGAAGATTTTGTTGTCAAGTCTTATAATCCTCAACGCTTTGTCCGATAATTTGGATTTATGCAGACCCCACCTTCAACGATGACTCCCGAGATTGATGTGTCAGTATCTGGGCTTGTTTACACTAGAAGGGCTTTTGTGAGTTATTTCATACTTCTAGAACGGACATCATGGTGGTCGGTGAGTGTCCTTACATGGGATGTACCCCGCAGATGATCAAATTTTATATGACTTTTGGTTTTATGCTTACACATTTGTCAAAGTTAAGGCAACAAGAGTACCCCTAGTTGTCGTTCCTGCTAAGCACCAAAGGATAAAACTTCTGTCACTTCATGGCAAGCGTACTAAACCTTGAATGGATGGCATCCGCAAGATCTCCATGAAACAAGCTAAAGCTACCTCGGCGAAGGCTTGTTTACCCTAGAAGGGCTTTCTAGCCTGTGTTAATTTATTTGTTGTTGTTTCCATTTTCCTTTTTTTTTAGGTTCGATCTCCGGGTTGAGCCGGTTCATCTTCTGATCGTCATCACCACCTCGAGGGAGAAGTCTTGTTCCCAACCCTTGAAGAGGAGAACGCCCTAACAAGCGAAGGGAGTCAAGGGGGAGAAACCATTGAAGAGGAGAGTGGGGACAAAAACCAAGAGTGTGACTTTGGACAGGTTTGCGTGACATCTGGCAATAATCATCCTTCTTCCACTCCTCCAGAGACTATGACTACCTCTATGTCTTAACCTGTTGTTTCCAGCCCATCACTTTCAGCTGAGAGAGGTAGCAACCTGCACTTTGCTTTATGTTACACGTGTGCATTCCTTACGCAATATTATATTTTCTTTTAAAAAAAATGCTTCGGTTAACTAAGCAGTCCAATTCGGCTAACCAAAGCCTACATATCTGGATTTATTGCAACTCCGATTTAAACCTATTCTTGTTCTCTTTGATCCATCATTGTTTTGGGGTTGAAAAGCAATAATAAACACCCTAAAACAATATCACACAATGTATGGTTGCACAAACGATCATCTAATGATCATCAATGCAACTATGCATTGTATGCTATTTTTCAGCAAAAACAACAACAAAGTTGATTCTTATAAGAGGTTTCTCGACATACCTTAGTCCTACGAAGACGAATCAACGACGGCTTTGATACCAATGAAGGCAAAAAAAAAAAAAAAAAAAGAACCCGGATCATGTACCTCATTGCATACGAAACCGGATCTGTAGTGGAAGATCTCTATCAATTCGGATGTCGTTCTACGTCGGTGTATGCGATTTCTAGAACCACACAAGGATACCCACACTCAATTGACCAAGGGCTGTAGTAAGGAACCTTAGAAGCAACCAGATCTAAATAGGAGATGATTAGAGAGAGAATGCTCTAGATGGAACTCACGTTTGAATCAGGGGAGTAGGAGTCTTCTTAATATAGAAGACTGAACTCCACTCCTACTTTGACTCAAATCTCCTAAAGAATAGAAGTCTCATACACACACTAGGCCATATGCCTAGTATGGATATCCTATAAAAGAGATCCGGGTCGGCATATTCAATTGGGCCACCCGGACTAACCCAACTCAAATATCCAACACCTATCTTCAACTTTATGTTAGAATCCATGGATGAATATCTTTTAGATCAAATGGAGCAATACACAGCTATGGCTGGAAATTGGAGAGGGGATTCTTACCTTGGAAGAATATACTATGTGCCTGTTGTAAGTATTTCACTGGCTCCTGTTTTCTATACCTATTTCTGTATCTGGTGGCACCCTACCTTGCAGTCTATAATGCACGTAGAAATAAAAGAAACTGATTGTGAGGGAAATTTCTAGTTTAATGTTAGAGCCTAGCTGGAAAATCTGGAAGTGGATGAAGTGCAATTCAACCCGCCTGCCTACTCATTTTGGAGAAAGTTGATTGTGTTTGCTCCATTCTTCAGTCAAATATGATTTATTCCCCCTATTCATTCATTTGCAGATGATTCATCTCCCTATTCAGATGATTTTCTAGTGGCTTTCTCCTTGCTTCTTTTTTGTTAAATACCTTTCTAGGGAAGTAGGCAAGATTCCTGCCTGATTGTGTTACTGACACTGTTAAAACGATATTTCTGTACTTTTTTTTTTGTTCCTTATTTTAGTAATTAATAGTCGTTTTGTATTCTTTTAAGGACATTAAGGAAATACTCATCTCAGTAATCTTTTGGAGTTTCCGTTGTGCAAGACAGCAAAACCTCTCATTTTTCTCATTTTTTTTTATATCTTATGTTGCCTAAAACAGTCATTTAACCAATCTTTTGTATTTTAAATTCTGTTTTCCAGGTGGTAAACAACAGAAGAATGTGGAATGAGCTAACCTTGAGGGTTGCCTCAATGGTCATTTGCAGCTGGTGCTTCATGAAGCATTAGGTTTGGGGTTTAATTTTGCGGGGGGCCGTTTCACTTGGGGCCATTGGAGGTTTACCTAGTTGTTAACTTTAGAGCCCTGGGAATTAGTCGCGCACCAAGCGGGCCCAAACACCCAGGTATCAAAAAAAAAAAACAGAATGTGGAATGAGCTGTGGGGTTATATAAATGAATTAAAGTATGATAGATCAACCAAAATGAATGAAGTTATTTGACACACAATTCGTGGCTAGGTTGAATTAACTATGGTACATTTAGCCTCAATTGCCCTAGCGAACTTCAAACATATTGTTTCTAGCTCATCTGAGGTAAAATATGACGACTTTGGTGCTCACCACATCAAGATGCCAACGTTCGTTGAACATGCTTACTTGGATGATGAGTTGACGACTTTGGTGTTGACTTTGGGTTAATGCTGCATCAGATATCAGAGCAAATTTTGGTGTTTACATCTGAGTATGGCTGTTTATACCTTTGTCCTTGTGAGGTCAAATGAGTGTATATATATATATATATATATATATATATATTTTTTTTCTCGAACTTGTAAGAACATTTGAATCTTATGGCTGGACCTTGGAGTCCCGCATAAATCTAATGGCAAAAGGTCTTTAATTAATTAATTAATTTTTTTTACTCCTTAATTGTCAAATGACCCTTATATATATATATATATATATAATTTTGTTTGAAATAGTCTTTTTTTTTTTTTTTTGGTAAGGAGCACTAACAATAAAGTCAGATTTATTTTTGCAAAATTTGAGTCTGTCATAGCACCTCGCAATGGGTACGTCGAGACGAATCAATTGCTCTATCGCACGCTTTCAATCAACTTGAACTCACGTTCTCACAGATTTTATGGGAGTCGGGGGTTCACAGATTTTATGGGAGAGCAAGGGTGTTATGGGATCTCGGGATCCCGCTATAAGGTTCAAATCCTGCCTTGGTAAATGGTGAGTTCTACGGGTTGCCGGTCGGGTCAATATCGTGTATGTGATAGCCTGATAACTGTTTCCGAGATTGCATTGTGTTTTAACTGTTTCAAATGCTTGGATTGAAGGGGAAACAAATGAATATGTTGTAAATACTAATATTTAGGTTGCGTTTAACCCGGCTTATATAAGTACTTATTGCAGCTTATATAAGCACTTTTTAGAATTTAATATATGTTTGGTAGCGCTTATGGGCAAGTTCTTACCCATAAGCACTAGAGAAAGGCTATGCGTGAAGTTATTTCACAACTTAATTATATTTTAAAATAGTTATTTTATCCTTAGACTGCGTTTGGCCCGGCTTGTGCTTATGGATTAGCACTCATTGGATAAGTTGTTCAATAAAAGCACTTATCCACAACAATAATAAATTGCTTATTTGAAGAAAATAACTTTTGGTAAATACATTTATTTAAGTGCTTATGAACGTTTAGGGTTAAAATAGATACTATAAAAATATTATTAAAGTTTAGAAATAACATTTATTTAAATGCTTATGTTTAGGAGTAAAATACATATTTTAAAAATATTACTAAAGTTGTGAAATAGCTTAACGCATAAGAGCTTGGGATTCCTCTAGTGTTTATGGGTAATAAGTACTTACCGATAAGTGCTACCAACACATTTAATTTTAAAAAGTGCTTATATAAGCTATAAGTTGCAATAAGTACTTATAAAAGTCGAGCCAAACACAGCCTCAAAGATTCGTAAGCATTTAAATAAATGTTATTTTTAAACTTTAATAATATTTTTATAATACCTATTTTACCCCTAAATTTTTGTAAGCACTTAAATAAATGTATTTACATAACGCTATTCTCTTCAAGTAAGCAGTTTGTTCTTGTTGTGGATAAGTGCTCCTATTGAGCTACTTATCCAATAAGTGCTTATCGAAAAGCACAAGCCAATAAGGTCGTGTAACTAGTTTTGGCCATTTTGTTTCTGGAATGGGCCGAACCCCGCCTTAGTAAATGGTGAGTTTTGTCAGATTTATTGGGATCAACGCTACGGTTTACCGGTTGGGTCAATATGCTTGGATCGGCGGGAGATGAAGGGGGGGGAAACAAATGAATCTATATAACTTTATAATAAAAAGCGGAGAACCATCGTCCGTCCATTTTGGTTGTCCCTTTTCGTCAACGTGTTTAAAGAAGACAAATTAGCCGTTTTTTTCCGTCTAAAGCAGAATTTTTTTTTTTTTAATTATGGTTAACTATATTTATATCATCACATATTTTTATTAATTATAAATATACCCCTACATTCTTTTTTTTTAATGGTTAACTACATTACATCCTTTATATTTTTATTAATTATAGATATACCTTTATATTTTGTGATATTTACATTTTTTTTTTTTTGGTAAATTGATATTTACCTTTTGATGTTTTGTACAACTCATATTTTTATCAATTGCAAACATACTACTAGATTTCATGATATGCTACTTATACCTTTTGAATTTTGGTATATCTCATATTTCTATCAATTATAAATGTACCCTTATATTTTGTAATATTCCACTTAAACCTTTTAAAGTTTTGTACTACATTGCAAAGACCATCCCTTCGTTTAACTTTCTGTCTTATAATTTGATGGAAAGTGTGATGTGATTAGAGTTGTAATTCGGTCGGTTTGGTTCGGTTTAGTGGTCAAACTTAAACCAAGCTAAATTACATTACACTAAACCGAAAACCGATCCCAACCAAATAAAAACCGAACTAGAAAACCGAAAACCAAACTGAACTATAATAGATAAAACTGAACCAAACCGACATAAAAACCAAAAAATTCGATTTTTCGGTTCGGTTTGACAAAATTAATACTATTTTTATACAAAAACAGTCACACACATATATCTATATATTATATATAATCTACTTCGGTCTTTTCGGTCAGTTCGGTTTAGTCGAAGCCTTAACCAAAAGCCAAACCAAACTAATTCGGTTTTTTGTTTTCTAAAGCATAACCAAACCAAAATGAAAAAATAAATAATAAACAAACCAAATCAACTTTTTCGGTTTGGTTTGTTCGGTTTTGGTTTAAACTGAACCAATTGACACCCCTAGATGTGAACTGACATAAAAACCAAAAAGTTTTTTGGTTCGGTTTGATAAATTTAATACTATTTTTTATACAAAACACATACACACATATATCTATATATTATATATAATCTACTTCGATTTTTTCAGTTCAGTTAGGTTTAGTCAAAGCCTTAACCAAAAACCAAACCAAACTAATTCGTTTTTTTGTTTTCTAAACCATAACCAAATCAAAATGAAAAAAAAAAGTAACTTTTTTTGGTTTGGTTTGTTCGGTTTTTCGGTATAAACCGAACCAATTGACACCACCCCTACATGTGATTCAATTTTCTATTTTATGGATTATATTACCCTTGGACATAAGCCAAATACAATATTTTTATCAATTGCAAACACACTCCTATATTTTATGATATATATTCTACTTATACTTTTTAAAGTTTTGTACACCTTATATTTTTTTTGTCGACATACTTAAAAAAGACAAATTAGCCGCTTTTTCGTCTAAAGGAGATTTTCGAAGCGTTTCTTTTTTTTTTTTCTTTTTTTTATGGTTAATTACATTTATAGCTAGCTGCTCATATTTTTATTAATTATAGATATACCCTCTATTCTTTTTTTACGGTTAATTACATTATATCCCTCATATTTTTTTATTAATTGTAGATATATTTTGTATTTTGTGATATTTAACTTCTGAAGTTTTGTATAACTCATATTTTTATCAATTGCAAATATATCCCTATATAATGTAATTCGGTTTGGTTTAAGTTTGACCACTAAACCGAACCAAATCGACCCAATTACAACCCAAATCAGATCGCACTTTCCTTCAAATTATAAGACAAAAAGTTAAATGGAGGGATGGTATTTGCAATGTAGTACAAAACTGTAACAGGTTTAAGTTGAATATTACAAAATATAGGGGTATATCTATAATTGATAAAAATATGAGATATACCAAAATTCAAAAGGTTTTTAGCATATCATGACATATAGTAGTATGTTTGCAATTGATAAAAATATGCATTTTACAAAACTTCAAAAGGTAAATATCATAAAATATAGAGGTATATCTACAATTAATAAAAATATGAGGACGTAATGTAGTTAAACGTAAAAAAAGAACATAGAGGTATATCTATAATTAATAAAAATATGTGAGGACGCAAATGTAGTTAACCATAAAAAAAATATCTGCTTTAGACAAAACAACGGCTAATTTGTCTTCTTTAAACATGTCGACGAAAAGGGGAGAACCAAAAATGGATGGTGGTTCTCCCCTTTTTATTATAGGTTATATATATTATACTTATACCTTTTAAAGTTTTGTACACCTCATATTTTTACCAATTGCAGACATACTCTTGTATTTTGTGATATTCCACTTAAATTGTTTGAAGTTTTGTACTATATTGCAGAAACCACCCATCTGTTTAACATTTCGTCTTAAAATTTGATGAAAAGTGCTGATGTGATTCGATTTTTCTAATTATAGATTGTATTACCCAGAACAGAAGCCAAATACATAAAAAGACATTTATATCATATATTAAAGATATACACGTTTTTTTTTTACCCTTGCACTCTCCTTATACAGAATCTTTTATGTATATATGTAACTTAGTAGATCTCAACTTAACACTATCTTTATCAAATCTGGCTTTATCAAGGGATTTTAAAATGAACAAAAAAAAAAAACTCCAAAGCCTGCTTGACAGGATTTTAATTAGATTTGAATTACTTCATTAGTACAACTAAGAGGTAAAAAAAAAAAATCGAAGGTAAAAACGATAGAAGTGCAATTTTAAGTTTTCTCTCATTTAAGTATAGTTTTTAAAATAGGATTAAAAAGGTAAATTAACGTGCTTTGTTAACGCCGTTCACCCGATGTCACTAACATACGTATAAGTGGAATATCAAAAAAATATAGGGGGTGTTTGTAGTTCTCAAAATTGTGAGGGGTGGTAAATAGAATTAACCCTTTTTTTTAACATTTATTACTAGAAAATGGCACGTAGATAACGAAATGACATGTGTAGTAGTACTGCACATAGATAGGGGAAACAAATCGTTTATGATATCTGGTATGTTTCCTGTGGTACCAATCAGATAGTTCCACGTACGCAACACTAAAATGGATGACCGATCATTTCTAAAACCTAAGGGACATATTAACCTCAAATCAACTTCTACCTTAATCGGTTTTCACCTTAACTGGTATCGGCCTTATACACGTGGTGTCGCATGGTTAATACCATCAGAAAAACCGCAACGAAGTATCATAGACAATTTTCTTTCTAGATAAGGATAAGAGTCAATTCTTACTAAAAAAAGCTTAACATATTTTTCAAGGTAATTCTTACTGTTACATATAGTAAAGACATTATAGGCACAACAAACATTGAATCGTCTCAATAATCTCAGATGGAAATCCTTTTGTTTGCACTTTTTTATTTTTCATCTCTTGTGATTTGGTAGGATTTATCATTAATTTATCTCTTACAACTGATTACGTTTTTTTTTACTTCTTAATATTTTCTAAGATTAAATCACATGTTATTTTGTAAGGTTTACGAAATATATCAATCAATTAAGAGTTTCTCTTCTTTTCTATCTATATTTTTCTTTTCTTTTTTCTTTAAATTAATTGTCTTTTATTTTATCTTCCAACTGATTCACAAAAGTTTTTCTGTTAATTCTATATTAATAGTTTTATTGTTTGCTAATTGTTTCTACCATGCACGTGCCTTGCATGTGCAGGGTACCACTAGTATGTTGTAAAAAACTAGTCAGATTCTTTGTTGGGATCCTTTGTTCTATCTCATGATGTATCATTATTTATTATCAATCACTGCAAATGGGATGCTGCTTTTTTTGATTTCTTACATTCGAGGATGGCAAGTGCACCATTACACTTTTGCACGTGGATAATAAAGAAAAAAATAAAAAATATTTGTACATAAGGAAAATTGCAAATACAGATGTCTTAATGAGGTGATAACATGTGGTGATGTCACTTTGCGTCACGACTAAGACAAAGTCTGATTCTTGACTAAGATGTCTCGATAAGATACACTGAAAGATGAACGATGTATTGATACTATGAGCATCAAAGTTATATAGATCATGAAAATTAGATGACGCCTACCGTGATTTTCCAACATGAACAAATTCAAAAGAACACAAGATTGATTCGCATTATATGTGCCAAGGAAGTCTTAAGGAATACACTTCCGTCTAGAGTGAACCTCGATGATGTCAGACAACTTTCGGGATGCGTCCCACTCTCAGCAAAGAGATGCGTCTCGGTGAATATACATTTTCGTCTAGAGGGAACCTCTATGACGTCAGACACAATAATTTTTGCCTAAGGGAAAGACAACCCTGACAGTAAGAGAGGGAAAGACAGTCTTCGAGGTGAGTCTTACATTTACCAAAGAGATGCATCTCAGTGAATACTCATTTTTGTTTATAGTGAACCTCGATGATGCCAGGCATATTTTCGTCTAGAGTGAACCTCAATGATGTTAGACATATTTCCGTCTAGAGGGTACCTTTACAACATCAGACAAATTTCCATCTAGAGAGTACCTCTACGACGTCAGACAATTTTTCATCTAGAGGGTACAACTACAACGTCAGACATATTTCTGTCTAGAGGGTACCTCTACGACGTCAAACAAATTTGCATCTAGAGGGTACCTTTACGACGTCAGACAAATTTTCGTCTAGAGGGTACCTCTACAACGTCAGACATATTTCCGTCTAGAGGATACCTCTACGACGTTCGACAAATTTTCGTCTAGAGAGTACCTCTATGACGTCAGACAACATCCCATCTAGAGGGTACTCTACGACGTCAAACAAATTTCCGTATAGAGTGAACCTCGATGACGTCAGATAACTTTCGGGATGCGTCTTACACTCACCAAAGAGATGCGCCTTAGTGAATATACATTTCCTTCTAGAGGGAACCTCTACGACGTCAGACACAATAATTTCGGCCTAAGGGAAAGACAGTCCTGACTGTAAAAGAGGAAAAGACAGCCCTCGAGGTGAGCCTCACATTCACCAAAGAGATGCGTCTTGGTGAATACCCACTTCCGTCTAGAGTGAACCTGGATGACGTCAAACATATTTTTGTTTATAGTGAACCTTGTGACATCAGACATATTTTCTTCTAGAGGGTACGTCTACAACGTTAGACAAATTTCTATCTACAGTGTACCTTTACGACGTCAGAAAAATTTATGTCTAGAGGGTACCTCTAAGACGTCAGAAATATTTTAGTCTAGAGAGTACCTCTATGACGTCAGAAAAATTTCCGTCTAGAGAGTACCTCTATGACGTCAGAAAACTTCTCGTCTAGAGGGTACCTCTACGACATCAGACAAATTTCCATCTAGTGAGTACCTTTACGACGTTAGATAACTTCCCTTCTAGAAGGTACCTCTACGACGTTAGAAAAATTTCCGTCTAGAGGGTACCTCTACGACATCAGATAAATTTTCTTCTAGAGGGTACCTCTACGACGTCAAAAAAATTTCCGTCTAGAGGGTACCTCTACGATGTTAGATAGCCTCGAAAGTACTAAGACAAAAACAGTCTCGATGATGCCAAGACAGGATGGTCTCGAAGGCATCAAGGCTAAATATATTTAATTTGTGCCAAGAATAGCTGGTCTCGAAGGCACTAAGGCTAAGACAGCCTCAATAACTGCTGATAGATTGCTCATAAGCACCAAAGGCTAGAAATCCTTTGACGGCGCGAAAGACCAAGTGAACTTGGCAAACTGCTGATAGATTGCTTCAGCACGCCAAAGGCAAGAAAGCCTTAGACGATGCCAAAGACCAAGTGAACTTGGCAAACTACTAATATAATGCTTAGGTGCGCCAAAAGCAAGAATGACTTTGATGATGCCAAAGACTAGGTGAACTTGGTAAACATCTGATAGATTGAGATTGATGCGCTAAAGGCAAGAAAGCCTTTATTGGCGCCGAAGACCAAATATATTTAACAAATTCTTGATATACTGAATTCCAATAATGGAAAAAGTTAAAAGATATTACATACCACTTGCTGATTCATGTGTCATGCACCAAAGCCTGTCAATGGCACTGAAGTCGTAATGCACATTATGCTGATTTCAAAGGGGGATTTAGTGATTTAAGAAAAGGAGGGGCGTGAGGTTCTCCCATTTGTCATTATGACAGAATTATAATTTGTCATAATGGCAAAGATGTAATTTATTAATACAACTTGTGAGGGGGCCACTTAAGAGACAGGGTTAATTACCATTAATTACCCCTGGATTAATGTTTTGAACACCGTTAGGAAACGGTTCAAACGAAATTTTACCTACCATCACCCTTCCCCAAATTGCTATAAATAACAACCTCTGTTTCCAAACAGAGGGGATCGTAATCTAGGGGGTAAGGTACAATTTCTAGAAACGTGGCTCTAAAATGCGCTTAAGAAATCCCCAACACCCTTTCTCACTATTCTTCCTAGTTTAGTTTAGTCTTGTGCTATTTTTCTATTGATTTTGCTCTTCTGCTCTTCTCTTGAAGATGGGGTATGGTCGACTATCGACTTAGGCTTCCATCAAATCAGTAATTTCTTTGATTGATGACACTTTACAAAAGGAACCTATCACATTTTGGGGACTTCACTGGGGATTAGTCTCCTTCATACTGATTCAACAAATAAGAGAATGCCTAGAGCGAAAAGCGAGATGAAAGATGTAGCACGAGCTGCGGGACCATTTGTCCCCGCTGTTGAATGCAATGAAGATCTGCTCGATAATCAGCATGAAATGGACGGCGAAGAGGAGATAGAAGAACCAATAAATGATCATGGTGACCAGATGAAAATGATGTGCCTACAAGTGAATAGGATAGAAGAGGAGCAAGTAAGGATGATGGATCTGCTCTAGAAAATGATTGCTCGGGACAATCATTCTCCTGTACGGCTAGTTGAGCCAGTTGTAGAGAATGTCCCTGTGGCCCCTGTCACAATTTAATGCCAATGCTTCAAGGCACACACTCCTCAACCAGAATCGATAAGAATTAATGGGTTCCTGACTAGAGATGAGATCACTAGTCTCTTGTAACAGCAACAGGCCAAGCCAATAGAGTTCAATGTTGACACATGACCTCCATATCCAATGTCCATCTTGAAGAAGCCATATCCTATGGGATATGTATTTTTCCCGCTAATGCCGCAGTATAATGGATGAGTTGGCAATGCCAAAGAACACGTGAGTAAGTTTACCGATGCAATGGGAACGTTCGTCGGAGATAATGAATTAAAGATGAGGGAGTTTTCAATATCTTTAGCAGATCGCGCATACACTTGGTACAATAACTTGCCTCATGAATTTATTTTTAATTGGGAAGAAATGAGAATAGCATTCTTACGCAAGTTCTTTATTGTCGAGGAATGCATAACCCTCATGGACTTGGGAAAAGAAAAATAAAAGTCCGAGGTAGGACTAGAAGCGTACGTCAAGCGATTTCGTGATCTTGCCACTGATTATAGAGAGAATGCTACTAAAGAAGGACTTGTACTGATGTGCATTGACGGGATGACGAAAGACTGTTGTCTCGTATTGGAAAATTTGTGGATAGAAAGCTTTACTCGTTTGTACCAATCGGCGAAACGCACTTGTTGTACCATGAGCCTTTGTAACAACCCAAAAGTTATGCAATCTGAACCGCTCAAAAGTGTACTTAAGGATTTTCTTTTATTTATTTTTGAATTATTTTATAATTATTATTATTAATATATTATTAATTAAAATTTCTATTTAGTCAGTAGGCAAGTCGACCAGCCAGTCTGATCGTCAATCCGAGTAGATCCGGCCATGTGATGCATGGGGTGCGATCTATTCCCTTCTGTGGGTTTAGGGCGATGTAGAATAGTTTATTTTCTTTGAGCCGATATCAAATCGATATATTAGGCTTGTAGTGAGGTGATACTTAGAATCTAGGATC